>CAJPEX010004331.1:0-22481 GCA_905338405.1 Notodromas monacha | reverse complement strand
CCATACTCTTGCATGTATTTATGCAAAGATTGTTGCCGAGTCTGCGATGCTTCTAGCAATAACAATAAGCAGTGGATATTCGGAAAATATTTATGCGGGGAAGTTCTTTTCTTATTTCTCTCATTATCAAAGAACGTGACACGGGCAAAAATCGTCTGTCGGGAAACCATTGTTTCATTAGCAACGCTAAAATAAGGCATCGAAACGAGAAAAAAATCAGATTTTATTTACAGTAGTCTTTAGCTTTGCTTTAATTTTCCATTTTTGTCCCGCATTGCAGTTTTAAAGATCAATTCGTGTTCAAATCTATTCAAAATGCTGATTAAGAAATGGGATAAAAAGCGCCGGATTCTCTTTTTCCGAATTCCGCATGAAATACGTGATGAAAAATGAAGCGTGTGAGTCTATCAGTTGAATCGTCACAGCAGCAGTTTCTCCAATATCGAAGAGAAAATTGAAAACCTATCGGGACTGGAAATCAAATGAGGTCAATTTCACAATAATAAACCGCTCATTTCCCCTCAAACGGAAGAAGAAATAAATTTCGCTCCAAGATTAAAAAAAGAAGAAAAAAAATCTCTCCGAAATCAGCATGACCCTGAAGGTGCAGTTTAATCGAATAATCATCATCAACCACTTCCTCGAGGGATTAGCTGGAACGTCGCGATTCCCGACATAATTAGTTCAGGGGCTCTAAATATAGCGAACTCATCCCGCGCTGGACCCGCGTGTAATCCCAAGTTGCCGATTGGAGTTGTATGGGTTTCACCCTTAGGCACTGGGATTTGAAGTTTCAGATCCTGTCCAGGCTACAAATCGGAACTCAGAGAACGCGTGTGGTGATTTTTCTATTTAAAGAAGAGGCTATTTTTGTAAAGATCCAAATGAACGCCAAGGTCAATTTGCTGCCTGCATGCTGGCGCTCAGTATTTGGTCAACCAATTCTCGTTTTTCTCCTTCTGTGTTTTCCTTTTCTTTGCAAGAAGTGCGTGGTAAGAAAAGAGACAACCAGATTTCTTTCTCGATTCCGTGTTGAACCCGTACCACTTGTTATCTCGCAAAAAAAGGGGGAAAACGGGAATATTGCCAAAAAAAAGACGGACAATGACCACATACCCGCAGCCATCGATGGTCATCTTCTCCGCTCTCCTTTCCCATACATTCGTCTCCATATCTCTATTTTTTCTGCAATATACACGTTCTTCGAATGAATAATGGACGAAGGTAAAGAAAGAAATCTATCCCTGGGACAGGGATTTTTCGTCCCTCGGACTTGATCACCACTTAATCCTGGAGGTCGTCCAGAAACGGGGCCCAGTTTTTCGGGCCCATGAGCATAATGCTATAATAAAAATAAAAAAAAGAAGAAGGAAAAGAGTTGTTCTCTTCCGCTGGACAGATGGGGTAAATCCTTATGCCACATGTGTCCCATTCGCAGGCTTACAATCAGGTGCCCTACTGATATGGCTGCCAAGTGGTTTCTTCGCGTGCCTGTGATGCTGATTGTCGCGGCTCTGTGCTACTCGATTCGCGCTCTGCAAGTGGACGCCGCCATGACAGCGGGTGAGTGCGAATAAGTTTCCACAGTGATGACTGAGTGAATTTCTCGCAGTTGAAGTTTATCGCACGACAAACAAATCATGGAGCATCAGTGGGGAAGAATAATTAAGTGCAGTACAGTATTTAAGAAGACAAAAATACTTGAATGAAATGAATCAACTCGTAATTTTCCACCAGGCAGCAATAAGGATTGATTTGGATTATTTACAGCCAAAAAAGTCTGTATTTTGTTAGGCCAAGGCAGGATATGAGATTCCAAAAAGAAATTAGCTTAACTTCATAATACAGTATGTCCTGGTCATGGATGAATGGACAGTATATTTTTTTCAGGTGTTGAAACTAAAAAAGGAAAAAATTGAGGATAACTTGGGTTGTTTTATTCAATTGCACTTTTTTGGACACATTTTTTGGTGCTCTGCAGAATGTCATGTAAAAAGAAAGAAAAAACCAGGACAGTGTGTGCAGGGCAAAGTTGAGAAAAATCCTGGTGTCTCATCCACAGAAAAAATTTCACTCAGAAATGGAAAAAAGGAATCTTCAAGAATGCAATATTTTCCTTGCCTTGTATTGTTGCATTATTCAAAGATGAAGTTGAAGCTTGAAAGCCAGGATCCCAGTTTAAATGTCACTGCTGAAAAAGGTCTGATTTTGGAATTTCACCGTGACTCCTCATATCCCCAGGTTAAATCCAACTTTGCCCTATATATTCCCCACTCTGCAGGGGTTTCATATATAATCTTGTAGAAAAATGAAACGTAGACCCACCCAAGAAAAGTCAAATTTAATCCTTGAATTGAATAAAGGACCCCTTCTGCCACACAGAAGAGCTAAAAATGATGAACCATGGCAGTTGAAATTTTGCTGTTTCAAGCACATTTTTGAACCACCTTTAGCTGGCCTAATGTATTTTTATCCCCCTGTAACATGGGCGAAGAACAATGGCTGCATGTATAACTAGAAAGTTTTCGCTTATATCATCATGTAGTAAATCGAAAAACGTTTCAAAACGCTTACCAAAAATCGCAGAACCTCGAAACATATATCATGGGTTACATCAGGTTACTTATATGTCATGATGATGATGATAATTATTGTTTATTTTACAATCAATCACACGCACTACTCTGAAAATAATCACAGTTTGCATCCAACTATTGATGATGCTGTTACAATCCTCGTAACGAGTTGGGGAGCTTTTCTCCGCTATATACTGTACAGTACAGTGCTCCTCATCCGTGTCCAGCACCAACATATATCCAGCAGCTGCAGATGAGACCAAAGGTGTCGTGTCTGTCGAAAGCCAGATGTTTCCCAAATAACAATGTCATGTCACGCTGTATATAGGCTGAAACGGTGTGTATAAATACGCATACGCGTATATGCTGGGCAGCAGTGCCTGTGCATCAGCAGCACGCAGAGGGATCCTCGGGCTGAATGAGGGCAGGTCGGGGGATCCTCTCCTTTTGTCCGGTGCAAAGCGCCTGATGAAGCACTTACACGCTCAGACGCTGATGCTGCTGCTGCAGTGTACGAGGGACGTGTCCAGAAGGCATGCTTGTGAAATATTGATCTCATCTCTTCAGGCCTCGAAGCCCGGCCCCTGGGGCAGTGTTTTGCTCATCCTCTAGCGGAGGGATATCTTCCCTATATATATATAGATATGTTGTAGAGAAAAAGAAGAAAACAAAAGAAAGAAAGAAAGAAACAAGCACCAATACAACACCACTCCACGCAATGGCTCCCATTTCTCACCAACATTTTTTGCGCAAATCATGCTGTTCCTCTTATGAAAAAAAAAATAAAACCCCAGATTACTTCTTCCTCACGAGCGATAGGATACCTGATAGAATGGAAACGTACTTGAAATCCGGCAGAGGGTCTGGAAAAAAAAAAATGCACATGGTCTCAATGTCGCCGCAAAATCTGCTGCAGACAGTTGAGCACGAGCACAAAAACGCGCAAGCTGAAAACAGCGAAAGGTTTGACTCTCTTGACTGTTGAAGACATGATTAATTTTTTTCCAGTCATTTGATTACATTATTGAATGAATATTTGGACCATTTCCTGGAATCAATCATTTAATCATATTTCCAGTCCAATTTTTTATTTTTTTTTGCGTGTAACAGGGCATCACTTTTTTCAACTACATTACATCAGTCTTCCTTTCCAAAAGAGCTGCTTTTTGGCACCGATCAAAAATACAAACGCGGTTGATTTCTGAGACCAACATGTTTTCAAAAGCGGACTTCAATCAAGCAGTACACGTACTGCTTGATTTGCCTCACAAACGTGCACCACGAAGAAGGTACTCCAGTACTTCGCCTGCATGCAAGACATTATTCACCGAAACAAATGTAGAAAAATGAATGAGAGTCTGATTTAAAAGAGCGAAAAAAATGTTTTTCCCGAGGGACTCCGTACTAGAGTGTGAACTTATTTCTAGAAAATGAGGTACTGCTGTACATAGGCTTTGGAGGGAGGCTTTTATCGTGCCTGTTATTCCGAAGCACATCATATACATCACCGAAAAATAGGGCCAGAATGAAACAAAATCTCCGCAAAGATCGCCAGATATGTACAGTATATATAGACGATATATACCTTCAGCAAAATCCCTTCCATCATATTATGTGCTGCTGCGTGCGTATTTTGCAGAAGCACTCTGTAACTCATCCTGCAGCTTCAAAGAAAATTCGATTCCAAAGAGCCTCTTATCCTGCAATTTCCATCTCGTCTTCTTTCTCAAATTCGTTTCCAGTCCATATTTGCAGGATAGAAGAGATCTCACTCCTCTCACTGTGCTGATGCAGCTGCTGAGACTCTGTTGCATCTTTTGAACGAGCTGCATCAGCCGCAGCATATATACCAAAGTAAATTGCAGTATTCCTCGGAATATTCCTGATTTCCGAGCAACTCCATCTTTTCAAATGAAGCCGTGTTTGTCTTTCGTGTTCTTCACTCGCGGGAATTTAGAACGGGTTGCTGCCTCTATTCCAAGTATATGGCTTTCTACATAGAAAGCGGCAACAGTCGAGAAGACAGCAGCTGAAAAACATGAGTAAAATCATGCCACTTATTCTGCATATTTTAAAATTTCAGGTGGCCGGAGCACAGGCTAAAAATTAATTTTCTCAAAGCGGAATTTTATACGAATAAAGTATTCAAAAAATAAAATGTCGTAGTGAAACCAATCAAGGTTTGTTCAGTGTTTATATATATTATTGATGTCTGTTAAATTTATAAGCCATGCAATCAGAAAAATCTATTCATTTCGAAATTGTGAGATGCCTCACATAAATCAAAGAGTCTTATTTTCAAAACAAATTTTAATGCCATATTCCCTAAGAGAATATTTTTTTTAATATAGCTAAAATCCTACCGTAAATAGTACAGTACATCGATTTCAAGACAGCTGAAGAATAAACGTGCTTCTCAGAAAATGTTCCTCTTTTCCAGTTTGAAAAATATAATCCACGGTGATTTGAATGGAATTGAACAGCAAGGCTCTTGATGTGGGGAAAAAGAGAGGAAAACAAAGACGAAACAACTTGAGACGACGCCTTTTGAAAAGTTGCATGTGGGATGATTCCATGGGTTATTTTTTCCTCAAGATGACAAGCACTCTATGACCGGCCAACTGAGGTTCCCAGGGAAACTGGGCACCATCCAACTGACCTTCTGCTATTGACCTGATAAAAGAACGTCTTCCAATTTGAAAAAAAAATTGCATCATTTGTTTTTCTCACGACGAAGCTCCCAAAAATGTCTTAATGCTTAGTGATTCAGCAGCGCAGGAACAATTCAAGGTCTTCTGAATGCTTTCGCTTTAAAAAAAGCGGTGAATAAATAACGTAATGTCAAATTCCAGTCAGTCATGGCAAGAATTCTGGGCATGATGAGAAAATAACGCGTTTTTTGCAGTGATAGTTTCAGTCATGCTTTCATGCATGACAATCAATATGAACGTGTTACGGCTGTTTTGGAACGATTGCTTGGTGACATATATATGCAGTCAATGTTCGATTTATCTTTGCGAAATTATCACAGCGGGTACCTCAAAACTATGTCACTATACAGCTCATGAATAAAGGAAATTTATCCTGGTCTTTGTTTTCACCAGCCGTACCAAATTGCTTCCTGAATTACATTCCTATACCGTACTTTTCCATTCATAAAGTTGCATGCAAAAAGTGTTGGGCTATCCAAATATATTTGGACTTGGGCCCCTCATATCAAATGTTGCTTTAGTATGCCCAAAAAAAATCCAGGGACTTTCATGCTGTGATGAACATAAATTCTCCAATGTGCAAGAGGGATTTAATCTAGTCATGGAAACACGTGTGCCAGACTGGCATTCCTGGACCACAGCACATGGCAGCTTTGAATTAAATAGAATTGCAATGATGGACGAAGATTTGACAAGCTCAAAAATCAAGGATTGGCCATACTCTAAAGTAATGTCTTTAGCATTGCTCAGCATATTCGGGGATTCTGAATTGAAAAATTTCAGAGCTTATTCTCATCTCCAGGCAAGCATGTCTTTCAGCATTTGAAAAGATTCCTCTCATTGGACTCAAAAACAGAGATCCCCATAAAAATTAGCGCTAGACCCTGGACGATGGGATTAATATGGGGTGTCTCATACGTCATGTACACAGATTCCCTTTATTCCCACAACTCAATAAAATATTACTCGTCCAAATAATCTTATTGGACCAAGAACAAGAGTTAATTATCTGTAATTAAGTATGATTTCTCTCTAAATTGTTTGATCAAGTAAACATTTTTCTGAAAACAGCTAGCCTGAACACCTTGTGCTTTAACTTTTATATTCATGTATAATCACATATTGTTCTGTGATTTTGGTCATGAATAAATGACGGCAATTCATTATTCTTGCATTTTTATCGACAGTACTATGATGTACATTTTCTTCTTCTTCGTTTTATTTTTTTAATAGCTTGGAATGTGTTGGATGTTTGTATGTGAGGGGTAGGGATTTCGGAGAATTTGGTGGACAAATAAAGCTAGCACAGTATATTTCAATCAATTCCATGTCACACTCTCCGATCCCTCAGAGTTGAGTTCCGCTCAGTTGGTCATCAAAGCGCCCACTTTGACCCTGCACATTTATGACGCACCCACAGCACAGCAGTATATACAGTATACATATTAAAAGATAAGTTTGAAAAAAAAAGAAAAGAAGAAGAAACACGTCGAAAAATCGAAAATCGGAGACCCATATCCCTCACGTGTGTGCGTGGTCTATTTCTTAGTTTATTTTTTTCTTCCCCGAAAAAAAAAAAACCCGAGAGTTGAAGACGAAGGAGTGTATATACTGCATGTACATGTACAAGATGGGAGGAAGTCGGGTGCCCATTTATCACACGGGTGTCTGGACAAAAACCGCGCCTCGTTGCTCTCACTCGTCTGCAGCAGCAGGAGCTGGAGCAGCTGAAGCAGCTCAGTTGCTTGCTGCTGCTGCAAACACCAGCCCAGGCATCAGCAGGCGGATGCCGTGTCACTCGGGCCCAGCACTTGTGACAAATGGCTCGCGTATGGCTTTGTCATCGGCATCCACCTGACGTGGGGCAATGTGTGTGGTGATGGCGCCTTTCACATTTTTTTTTTTTTTTTTTTTTTTTTTTTTTTTTTTTTCTTTAAAGTATGAATCCTTTTGATGGGGATTACTCATGATATTTAACAATAGCTGAATAATTATTCCATGAAGGTTTCATAACTTCATGGAATATTAATATTATGTAACTTTTCTTCTTGTGAGTTCTAGAGAACTCCGGTTGCTTCTAAGCAACGTGGCGCGACCATGAGCGACATCTAGTGTCTTTATGGTGCGATTTCGTTTGCTTTGGGCGACATCTAGTCGACCCACGACACTGTCGAAAAATCAAAAAAATAAATCGTTACCCAATAATCTGGCATGTGTGGTACGTATGTACAAATCTCTGCTGCTGCTGTGCTGTGCACATCATCATCATCATCATCATATCAGAAAAAGAAGAAGAAAATTGGCAGCTTGCAAAATCATTGCAATTGCAAGAAAATACGCACAACTTAAAATTGCGAGTTTCACAAACACGATTGGGTAGTCTTTTTTTGTGGATATTCCCTGACCGACTTATATTGCCACAGAAATAATGCGGAAACGTGGGCAATAATTTGGAAATGAATAAGTATATTGGCGTAAGTGCGGCAATTTGTTTGGGAAAATTTGAAAAGTTTATTTATAAATCGTGAATAAGAAAAATGTGTTCCTGCATCCTAATTACGTGTGAAATTAATTTGCACGATTCCAACCCCAACCCTTTCTTTCAGACAATTTTTATGCAAAGTTTCCATGACCCCGAGTATACAGTTTAATAAGAGCATCAGGTCAGCATAATGCAAGAAAATCTGAACTTCGCAGTGAAAAACAACATTCCGCCATCCAATTAAAAATTCAAGACCTCAAAGGTCATGTTATGAGCAGCCTTTCAACTTTCCAATTCGATTCTTGTTTTTCTCTTCCAGTTCTTAATTTTTACACCAGCGCGCCGTTGAAAATGCCACAAAAGAAAAAAACGCATGCCCTCAAGAAATGTGACCTCGGAATCCCCCCAACCACATAAATTTGTGGGATATTCTCCGGAAATATACAGGCCGGAATCCGGTTTGTTCAAGCGTGTTTGCGAATACGCTTGTCTGTTTTTGTTCCCGCTCGGCTTCCGGCTTGAGAGGACATACATTTCATTTAGCAGTTCTGCTGCAGTCTTTTGGCACACAAACCCCAATATGAAGCCAGCTTTCGCAGTCACGATATGACGCAACCGACGGCGGATTGGGAATTCTCGCCCTTTTCGGGAATTGCAGTGAGAATAACTTGGGTTCTGCACAAATTTCCAACATCACGCTCAAAAGACCAGCTTCGCCAGCAGAACGAATGCCAAACGCATTTTTTTTCTGTTCATTCCTTCTGTTACATCATTCATTTATTGATGACGTATTCCAAATTTATCATGAGGTTTTCGAAAAATTCTCTTGAATGAAAGTTGATGACGGAAAAAAATCCAATTCCTAATTACGTCTAGCGTTGATTTTTGCTGAAAATTTCCGAGTTTCATGCGAAAAATGATGAGCAACTTATTCGTCACGATTTAGTGCAATACGAGTCTTTCAATTCACAAGGAGAAGCAAGCCAAACAAACGATTGTTTTAACAATTTGAAAAGCATTCAACATGAACCCAAGTTTTTTTTTCTTATTTCAAGATTTTAAGTGAAAATACATGAACAGATTAAACTCACTCATCAGTAGAGTTCAAATCTTCACTGATGAATCAGAAAAAAGTTCCCGCTTGTTGAAGTTATTCAAGGGATCCAAGAACGAAAGCAAAACTCCTTCAATTTTTCGCAAAACTGATTTTCAACACTCATTTTCAAAGCACTCCTCTCAGTGCAGTGCAGTGCAGTACAGTAATCACTTCCTTCGTCGGATGTATGAGACATATAGGTCGTCCTGTATCATCAATAACAGGTGGATGAATAAATGCATGACGTGCGGCTTGTTTGTGATGCACTGACTGATGTCGTGATTGAGACCCTTTGATGAAGATGTCGAGGGTTACTTTGAAGAGGCGGTCGAGGATCTTCACCAGAGGCACTGAAAGTAGGGATGTCGTGGATCTCAAAAGACGCTGAAGAAGGACGATATATTGTATATACAGTATATACACGAGAAAAATGAAAGCCCTTCTTTCGAAAAAAGAAAAGCTTCAAGAACATAACCGGGAGAAGCTTTGACTTGAGGTTCAGTGTCCAACTGCATCACCTCAAATAAATCAGTACACGTGGATTTTCTTTTACAAAAAAAAACCAGACAATACAGGCAGGTTCTTCACGACGGGATTCCACGAGGAAATGATGGGATAGGAATTGAATTTCCACATCAAAGCCTTGCAAGGAAAAAGGGAGGCGGAATTTGCAGAAGAGCCCCTGCTCGCATTCTGCAGATAGTCTGACATCCCGTATCACTGCAAACTTATCTGTTTCAGCATACTCCGTCTTTCTTTCACTTTATCTAACCCTGGAACAGGGTGACAAAATAAATAAAACCAGTGAAAAACAGTCTCGTATCTCAAAAAATGGATTTGAAACCCAACCCATTGGTATGGCACGAGTATATGGCTCTTATTCCTCTAATTTTTTTCTTCCGCTTTTTCTGTCTTCAAAAAATCAATATACAGTACAGTACTATGTATCATATTTCTCCACCGACGGGACGATAAATTGTAAAAGGGAAACTCATTTTCACGTCCAACAAATAAGCATATTATTTTTTGCTGGTCGCTCGAAATTATTTAGAAATCATCAGCAGCAGGCATGCCATTCTGCAGAATCAATCTCAACTATTGCAAAATAAAGCACAGCAACGACTGGACCAACGATTCTCTCGTTATTTAAAGCCACGAGTTACTAGGACAACACTTCCTTAAAAAGCAACTTTGAGAGACCTATTCTGGCCTGTATGATGTTTAACATTTGAAGCTTGTGCTGGTCGAAAAAATGTACTTGAACTCAAAAATGTGTGCGTCTTCCAGAAAAAACAAACAAACTGGAACGAGCATTTTAAGAGCACATTTATTTTTTTTAATTTAACCCTCTGATGGCAATAAGTTGCCTTCCAGTTTCCACCATGTGGCAAAAAGATTATTTTTTGTAGTTTGTGTGAGGGATAGTCGTCCCGCGAGACAAACAATACAATCTATATAAATTAATAAATTAATAACAACACTGCGCAAAAAACCCTGCAACGGGAAATCCCTTCTGGATTTCCCGATTGCGCAATCGAATCCATTCGTCCATTTTCTAGCTCAACTTTTTATGCAGTTTGTTTGTTCGTCTTGTTGCGTGCACATTGTTTGTGTCAGTTGAATTTGTGAAATTGTTGCTAAATCCTTTTTGCATTCATCTCTTGCGTTTTTGCCCTTATACGAAAATATATTCATCACTCTTTCTCTTTGGGATTCTGCCGAGATTCCTCTGCCCTGTTCCCGGGCGGATTGTGTTTCTGATTGATTTCTTTATTCAGTTTGTTGATCTATTTTAAACTTCTAAATCTTTGTGATCTGCCTTACATCACAGTTTGATCAAATAAGGTCAACATGAAATATGCCCAATGGATTGCAAAAATCTGGGTGAAGTGAATCCTGTTGTTTTCAGAAATCTCCAATATGTAAATTCTGGGCAAGTATAATGCAAGAAAAAAGCCAGCCTAGAAGTGAGGAATTTATCATTTATTTTCAGCCAAAATTGACTGCTGAAGGAGAAGAAAAGTATTGGACTTAATTTCTTGTGACTTTGGCCTTATTGGTTCAAAAATTAGGCTTTATTTTATTTTCATTGTTCATGATGGGCACAACATTTAGCAAAATTATTCCAAATTCGCACAATGTAATTCCAAGACACAGCACAGGCTCATTGTTTTCTGCAACATCCTGTATTTTTTTTGCAAAAAGAAAAAAAGAATCATGCCAGCCTATCAGTCTTTCTGCTTGTCATCATGAGCTGGTCCCCTCGGAATACGTGACCCAACTCCCAATCCCAAAAAGCTTTCCTTCCTTTACCGGACATGCTGTAGCCAACAACAAAGGACCCCGGTCGTTGTTTGTTTGTTTGCTGTTTTTTAACGGGTTTCTGAAATTCAAGCGATGAATGCCCATCCTCCGTCCTCGTATATATATACTGGGGGTCAAACTCTTGTTCAGACGAGATCAATTTCCGCTCCCAAGGAAGTATATATTGTACTTATTTCTTTCAAATATTTTCCCAGCAGCAGCAGCAGCAGCAAAAATAAACGATAAAGAAAATAAAGTGAGAGTTGGGGGGTTTTCTCTGCAAACACGGACGCATCAGAGAATTGAATCATTGATCCAACACTCCATCATGGTGACAGATAAAGTGTCACCGAATAAAAAGTATAAACCCCCCCCCCTCCCCGGCTTCTGGACAGCACACACTGGGGAGTGGGAGGAGAAGGTTTCGTGAACCAGATTAAGTCCACGACGACGACGACGACGACGACACGCAAATAGTAGAGTTTTTTTGTGGACAGGTACACGAAATGATGAACCTGTCACACAAGTCGTCTGTCAAAATTCCCTCGTCTGGTTGTCACTCAGACAGAACAGAACAGAACAGAACCGACTGACTTATTTTTTCTTTCCGGGGTTCGACAGCGAAAGTGAACTCGCTCACTGATGCTGGCCTTGCGTCACACACACACACACACACACACACGCATCGCAAATTGCCTGTGCAGAAAATTAGATTCCTGGTGAGAGATGCCTTCGTGATGATACTGCTGCGAATAGTGCATAAAAACTCCGTGGCTTTCCTGCTTATTTCCCTCAGGGACCTTATATCTGCTCGAGTTACCATCTCATCAAGGTGCTCTCTCTCTCTCTCTTTTTAAATTTTTTTTCCCCTTCTCAGCGCGTCTGCTGTTTTCAAAGTTACTGTAGAGTATCATCATCAAGAGAATTAAAGTACTGTACCGTGCAAAGGTCTTTTCAAATATTCACTGACTTATTTCAGCCTGTCATTTTACGTGGAGAAAAACAACTCGACTGCTGGATGTTTTCAATCCTTCATGCTGTGCACCCACCAAAAAAAACAGATATTAATTACCAGTAAATTAATGGAGATTCAGGCAATCGAACCTCTTATTTGAAAAGCATTCCTTTTTAGGAAGTACAGCAGTAACCATTTCATCCTGGTATCAGGCTTTTTTTTGCTGACAAAATGCGAAATAATTGCCAAAAAGTAGATCAGAATTATTTTGCCATAAATCCTGTCAATTCGTTCTCTGAAACCTGGACAGCAGTATACGAATTTAAAGCAAGGTTTTTCATGAAGTATTTCGTATGACGTCGGCTGCTGCGAGACAATCATCAATGTTTTTCTCTCTCGGTTTCAAAATGCTTGAACACATACTTGTTGAAATTTCTACGAAGAACTGACTTTCAACTTATCAACTGCGAATGTTTAGCTTCGTTTCTGTAGCTTTGTCTTGATAAATGCTGAAATGTGTTGATCCAAGTACGGAAAGGCACATAATCACGAAAATAGGAGCCCACAATTCTAATTATGAAAAATAAATGAAGTTGAATCGTTCAAAATTTTCCAAAGGTTCTCAACCTCTTTATAGGTCAATAGAAAATTTTGTTCTCGCATCACAATCTATTTTGGGTTGCTCAGAGTGAAAATGATCTTAATAAACGTTGGAATAAATTGGTTTTATTTCATTCTTAGAATTATTAAATTTTACAGCAAATTGTTCCGAATTTCAGGAATTGACTGGCAATATCTTGTACAAACAAGCCTGAAAGAACCTTACAACTCCTGAAAAAAAAATAGTTGAGAATTGAAATTCAACGCAAATAATGTTCCAGAAGCATCCAAGGATATCTTCCTCATCATAATGAAAAACCACCCGGGAATTATTTTGAAATGGACAGTGACACACAGTATACTGTAGTATACCGCACGACTTTCGAAACTTGTGGAAAAACCCCTGCGTAAGTCGGCATTTCCATCGGGACCTTTTTTTGTTTTTTGTTTTGTTTTTCAAGTGCACCTCCAGCAAAAAGTAGATAACCCCCTCAGCATCCAGTATTAACCCACGCACAACACGGGGATAAATATGCATTCAAGGAAAGAGCCGCGTGTGTGATGCTGGGAACCCATGGGCACGGGACTTGAAAGTGTTGCACTATACACGGGGGATCCTGCATCAGCAGCCAAGTTCATCAAGGCTCTAAAAGGAAGGTCTTCCTCTCTCTCTCTCTCTCTCCAGAGGGATCCTCTCGACTCTGCTGCAAACTTGTGGCTTTGCTAATGAGCAGCATCCGCTTTAATCATTGCCCACCTCCTCGTTATACTGTACATAGACTCGTCTCGCACTGCAAAACCCTATCTGCCTCCTTTGCGGGAATGCGAATCCAGGTCGATCCTGATCTCTTGCGAATTATGCCGACTTATTTGAAGGGGAGCCGAGCTAGGCGGGGGGCTGTCTGGAAATCGAATGCATTTCCCCGTCTTGATTTCCGAAAACTCTCATTAAATACACCTTGAGCTAGTATATTACTGGACTGTATATCTCTTGTGAAGCAAAGTCAGAATATTTGTGCAAAATATTGAGCACTGAAAATGAAGACAAATCATATTTTTTAACCACTCTAAATAAGGGCTAAATAAGTTGGACGAAAGCTCGACAATTTTTTCCATAATCCTGGAGAAAATGTCGCCTGAGAAAAACATTTCCGACTGTTGGGGGACATATTTTCTGCATTCCTTGCATATGAAATCAAAATGGGAGATTTATAAATCAAGACAATAGGATATTCTCCAGCAAGATTTTTATTTCGTGAATTCCTGAATATTACTTGTTTTTGACAGAAAAGAATCATTACATTTCCTCGTTATTATGAATGTTTCAAAAAGGCGCAAAATTTTTCGAAAGGTCTGAAAAACTATTAACCACCATTTCAGTATACGCTGAGCAGGAAGACCGTATTCCTCACGATTTCCACATTTAATATAGAGAAAACTACCGTAATTAGGTTTTCTGATGAGGAACGAAAGCAAGAATAAATGGGAAAACGTAACTGAATCTTCTGGGTAGCTCACTTTTAAAGAAATTACGCATTTTGCCGGTACAGTATTAGTTTATATTTTCTCTCCGGCGTTCTTCCGACTCGTTCTTTCTTCTCGGTGCTGGAACAAACCGTTGGTGATTTCTGACGAAAATATTAGCCAAGTTTATTTTGTTCCGGAACTTGTTGACTGCCCCTCGGCACTTATTCAAGTCTCGCGGTCGAAGTGTGTTTCACATGAATCCTCAATAGGAGAGAAGATGCTCAAGTTCCCCCAGCAGCAGTTTCAATAAGGGGTTCCAGCAGGCTTCTGATGAGCGATTGACTGACTTGCGCTTATTCTCATTCATTCCCACTCGCAATTGTTGGCGCTGTATCCGAGTGGATGAAGCAGCCAAAAGGCTCGAAACTATTTTGGGAAGAGGTAATAACTGGGTAAACTGGCTGCTTCACATTATTGAAATTTAGGTCAAAAGAAAATTCGGAGATCGAACGAGAAAGAACGGCGATGGAGAAAAGTTTTGGCATTATCCCAGGAAGCCCGGAATGCTTGGCACCTGTGAAAAGGAGAGGCATTATATTCCCTTTCTGCCCTTTTCTGGGCAAATCTTGGCGTATACTAATTTAATATACGTTCAAGAAACGAAATTTACTGCATTGTATGTACAGTATAAGGATGCCAACGTTTCCTCTGTTTTTACAGAATTTTTCGTAAATGTCTTTAAAAACCCAAGTAATAAGTTTACCTTTTTTTTTAAATCACAGAAACCAAATTTTTTCTTCTCCGAAAAATAACGAAAATGGTTGTACAGCAATCACACATTTTCATTCATCAAAAGCACTTCAACTGACAGAAAAAAAACCGTACATATACATGCGATATGTTTACGACTCCCTGAAGTACCGTATTTTTGTAATTACGGTGGATAAATAATGTGTTTACCTAATGGGTTCGAGCATCATTATAGGGGAAGAAAATATAAACTAAAACATCACAAACTTTAACTTTAAAAAAGACACTGAAAATATTCAGACAAAAATAAAAATGTTTCCTCAAGTAAGTTCGAGAAAATAAGGGAGAATAAAAGCATTTTCCTGATGGGCATCAATTATGGAAAACTTCAGAAAGTTTCGCATCTTGGGGGAAGAAAGAGCGCGGATAGAGTTTCTTTCGTGTACTGTATATATTATTCATCACTTGAAAAAAAATACGGTTTCAAGAAATTAAACCGGTAATCGACCGCAATTTCGTCTTTGAAAGAAACTTGTCTCGCTCATTTGTTCTTCCCGTATACGAAAAATGAAGCATCGAAAAGATGCAAACAATTCGGCACAATAGAAAAAAAGAAATGCACAAGATTTGTTTTGCTAATACTGTACAGCATACCGATCCTAATCGGAGACAATAAGTTCTAAACAACTCGCTACTGCATGTGCCGAGTAGACAATGGAACAAGGTCGTTTTCCGCCGCAGAAATATCTCTATTTTAAAGCATTAATTGAAAACTTGAAAACATCCATTCCTATAGCTGTATATACTCCCCGACCGACGATGCATTGCTTCACTAATTTCCGGTTGCTGCATGATTTCATCCCGCTTTCTTGATCCGGTTCTATATGTCTGATGAATATAGAATTAACTGGCGACGATAACGACGTGGAGGACGAGTACGAGCATGCGACCGTGTTGGAGAGCAGCCTGGGCTCTTCGCTGGACGACGACGACGACCCTTATTCTGGAGATGACGACAACCAGCACCTCTCCAGCAAGAACCGGAAGTCGTCGGGCGGAAGAAGCCACGACGACGACGACGACGACGAAGAGGGCAAGTCCATCGTGGCCCTGTACGACGAACCCAGGATGGACAACGCCACTGAGGAGACGGTGTGGGCAGTGCTGGGCAAGCCGGCAGACCTCAACTGCCAAGTCCGCAACCTGGGAGAGCGGGCTGTGAGTTATATTCTATTGCCCTTCCCCCCCCTCCACCCCCCACCCCCTTTAAAAATAAGGAATACCAATTTATACAGCACTGCATGATGTATACAGGTGCACTCAGTCTACTACAAAAAATTAAGGGGACCAGAGAAAAGGAATTCGTTGTAGGGAGAATTTCGTTGCACAGCAGAACCCATATAATGTTGGAACCCTGTGTGAGGGCCACAAAAAAACAAAACACATTGTACTCTACAAGGAAAATGTTGGCAGATATGATTGCTGCGTAGAGAGAGAGAGAGTCCAACTGATTGATCCAATTAATTTTTTCATGTTTTTTAACCCTTGATGGGCAGAGAGAAAAAAAACGAATGAAGTAAGTCTACTTAAAAGTCAGGTCTCAAGAATATTTGGAGATGGTAAATACTGCATTCTCTCAAGTACCACATGCCCTCAAATATGGCGGACACCTGATTATCCCAGCCAAAAATTTGGATAAAACCTATCCCCAAATACCGAATATACTGTACTGAAGTACCATAAATACCCTTGAGTAAGATGCTCAAAAGCTGGTTTCCAGTTGCAAAGTTTGATAAAGTTGTTGCCCTATAAGGAATAAGAGCGCCCCATTTTGAAAGACTTTAAAATCACATTAATGTATTTCAAAAATGAGGAGCACCCAACATTTAAAATTTATGCATGGATTTAACTTGAGTTCAACGAATTTTAAATTATTTCCTTCAAACTGTCAAAACTTATACTCCCTCAAATATAGATTCAAAGAAATAAAAAAATTGAAATGAATCTTGAAGTGCGGACGTAACTTTTGAACTTTCCCTTATATACATAACTCCCATGTGTATCAAACAAGGGGCAGATACGAGATCCCATTGTCGCAACCCCTGGAGAGGGAAACCATCCGGGTTATCGACTGCCATAAAGGAATACGGGGATTAAGCCGATACCCAGCAGTTCGGGTAATTTTTTCCCTGACTGCTGAGAATAAGTGGGCGTATATACGTATATGTTTTCTCCGGCTTTCCCCCCCAGAGGAAACCTAAAGAATAGAGGAAAGGTACTTCCAAAACACTATCCCATCCGCCCATAAGGAATTAATTTAGGCAATTACTCTTCACAAAAACTGGAAGTCATCGTTGATTTCTGGCAATTATTTTTAGATGCAACGGAATTACTTTAAAAAAAGTTAAAAAGTATTTTATTTCATGCGTGAATATCGTTCGAAACAAATGGCTTCAACTCATAATTATCCGACTAATTATTTCCCTGCTTCTTAATTGTCCCTTTGATGAATGGCCCCGTTGAGCTCAAAGATATTTCAACCGAAGCGTCGTCGACTGCTTCTTTTGAAAGACACGTCTTCACCACGTGCTATAATTACTGTACGGCTGTTAATTCAAAATGTTCGCATGTAATCTTTCCAATAATAAGTGACAATTAACAACATTCACGCAGTCCGTATGATCTTCAAAAACTTTTTTTTTTATTCGGAAAGCTTTGATTCTGTGTGTGAAGAACTTACGTAACTTCGTAAATGTATGAATGGACCGAAAGATAGTCGATCTAGACTTTTAAAAATTCCGTATTTACTCTATTATTGCAAAGTCCTGCTTTTTAAGCAAAGTTGGGTCTCGACCTATCATAGATTTTCATATTAGGCGGTTTATTTGAAACTTTTTGAATCACAGGGTGATTGAGAAATTTCTTCCGACATACGCAATGTTTTTTGTTTGTTTGTTGAAAAACAACCTGATGACCAGATATTTTATTGAAGGAATATTTAGAAAGATGTCTATCTATAGTCCAGGGCCACGAGATTTGGAATCCGTATGTCATTCAGAATCGTCTTGAAATAATGCGAAATAGAATCATGAGAAACTCCTGTGCTGCGTTGGTAGGACTGGGTCCTGCACGCGCACCGAAGGAAAGCTCAGGCGGCGAGACGCGTGACGACGAGGCAACTTGTTCTCAGCTCCGATCATATTGGGCAACTTTTGCAGTGCAAAAACCTGCAAGAAAAACGGGATTTAGCCAGGGGGCTACCTTTGTTGCACCTGGCTCAATCCCAGGGCATTCCTGGCCTGCATAAAAGGGCTGTGTTTTGTGGAGAATTGAATCAGTCTTACTCCAGTCTCGCTTTAGTTATCATCTCTGAATTTGAACTGTTAGTCTTGGTGACCTTATTCATCCCAATGTGATATACGTGCTTTAGTTTTTGTGAACTTTTGTGATGCTGACGGGACTATCAGTGATGATGTAGGCATCTTCTTTCAACATAGAGTCGAGAGTTTTTGCGTTTTCTAGCACTGACGAGATCCCGAAATCTTAGGCTGAGCTAATTTCTGTGAATTTTAAAAATTTAATCTTGGTCAATTTCCGGCACGCCTACTCCAAAGAATTTCAATGCAAACTAAATTGCGTAATTCTCCCATGTGTCTTGGAAGTATAGTTCCTTTTTCTTGAATTTTTATATGCGCTGGAAAAAAGGACGTCTGATGATTGAAATCGATTTTAATTACGACTCTTACTTTGACGAAACGCTTGGGTTCCGTTTCACGGGGCGAATGTCTTTATTTTTAATCTTGGTCCAGCTGAAATTTATCTATGGGTTTCTCTTATTATTTTTATTTTAGCTTTCTTGGCTGAGGAAAAGAGATTTCCATATTCTGACGACCGGTGCGTACATATTCACCAACGATGACCGCTTCGGGATTTCTCACCAGGCTGGTTCAGACCTTTGGACCCTGCAAATCAAGGAAGCTCAGCAGAGAGACAATGGCACTTACGAATGCCAGGTAAACTTTGTTTTTTATTCTCTTTATTCTTATTGTCACAAAAGGGTACTAATTCTGGGTAATTCCCGTTTGGGATAATCGGATGCCGTGCTGCAATTCTAGGAACGGGGCTCTTTACTATATATAGGGGAATCAAATCACTCGGTTAAGTGCATCAAATGGCGCCTCGTCCGCTGTTGTGTGATTGCTCTGGAAAGAATAAGAGATCCTGAGGGAGCTCTGATTAGTTTTTCCTTGGATTCGAATTTCCCGAGACATCGTGTGGGATTTCCCTTCTCGGAATTTATATGCATATTGAGTTGCCTAACGAATTAAGTTCTATATCATGATTCAAATAATTTTTATCGATAAATCAGGTTTAAGACAACAGTGCATCACCGGGCAGGGTGACTACAACCGATTTTAAACTAGTTTCCGACTAAATTTTATTACGATCTCTATCTGGAATTGCTTTTGAGGTATCGTAAAAGAAAATAATTCTCGATTTCAAGGAGATCAATTTCATATTTTTTTTTTCAAGACGCTTCCACTGTGTGCTCTGCACTTCTGTTGAATCAAAGAGATTGAAAACGATATTTCTTCGAGTATAACGTTTCATTTGATTTTCATCCTTTCTCTACGTGTCTCCTCAACATCACTTGAAAGCGAACTCTCATTAGAAACTTATGAAATTTTCAAGTGACAAATCGGTCTTATCGGAAAATTTCTTGTTTAATTTTCTTTCACATAATTCAAAGATAAGAAAGGAAATATCTGGATTTCCGGCTTGTTTTCACTTATCGTAAAAGGAATGCGGTATGTGGTAAGCCAGGCCATAATTCTCGATGATATGCAACAATATTCCAGGAATGTCAAATTTTTGTTCTCCATAATTCGTCCTTAACATAGTTTGATACGTACGAGGGTTTTCCCACTTCTGACTAACCTTTGGCATTTCTAGAGTAGGTTCCACTTTGAACAGTATTTCAGCTCATGCATAATTGTGAATTGCGAGGTTAATCTTAAAAAAATCCTGTGAGAAATATAAATATTTGAATTGCTCATGACAAGCGAAAACTTTCTCGTTTTGGTACGGGTTTCACCATCTATGTTACTAACTGTTCCATGTTCAGGCCAGACAAAAAATTGAAAGTGAATTGTCCCCACATTTTTTTTCGAAATGAAAACGCGAGTCCATTTTGCGGAGTCCATTTTTTTATGTTCAAAACTGGTTCAATGATTATATTTTGTCTCTAATTAGCCTGGTTTCTGCTTGTGATCATTTTATTATACCTTGCAGTGTTGGGAAACGTCTTATTTTTATCCTGCCTCAAGGTATGAAGGCAAGCTATGAGGGAACACTTGTCCAAGTAGTGTCAGATGCTTATGTTGTATGCCAGAGACTTCTCCCTGTTGCACAGGATCCAATGAATGTCTTTTATTCCAGGGAAAGAAGTGTTTAGTTCTAAATCTTGGAATTATTGCTTGCTTAAATTTCTTTGAATTTCAATACGTGTGATGCATTCCAATTTTTTTAAACTGAATATTCATCGAAATAATTCTTTGGTGGAAATAAAACAAATTTGGAATGCACCAAGAGTATTGAAATTAGCAAAAATTTGAAGTGAGCAATAATTGTAAATTTAGAGCTAAGATTTTTCTGGAATGAAGAAAACACCCGAATTTATGTAAATTTTGGGATGGATTCTGTGCAACAGGAGAAAACCTCAGCCAACATCTGGCACTGCTGAAGTGTCAGTGCCCCGCCCTTATCTTGCTTTCAGAACTTGATGCAGAAAATGAAAAAAAAAAGAAAAAGTCTCCTAAAATTTGAAGGTTTCTTGGCAGAAACCAGGCTGCGAGTGATATTTTGAAAATTGAATTGAACATGAAACGAACTAGTGTCAAAACATTCAAAATGGATTAGGTTTTTATTCGTCGAAATTAGTTGAAAATTCACACTAGGTGTGGCCTGTGGGTAATTTCAGTTATAATTTTTTTCCTGGCCTAGAATGAAATAATTAAAGTTTGTGACATGGTTGGAGAAACTTCAACAAAACCGAAGATGATGTTCAATTCAATATGCAGCAGATCCGAAAAGTTGATATATTCTCGGAGCATTCCAATTGCAAGGGTTAGACTAAACAATTGAATGAAGTGACGCCAACTCTAGAAATACCGTAAGGTTAGTGAAAAGTGGTACAAACCTCTTTCGTTGAAAAGAAAAGGACATTTCAGCTTTTCTGTCCCAGAAATACATCAACGACTTTACGCTAAGACGGAACACTTGTTTTTGGAAGCAAACGCCGTCGAGAGACTCTGTTGTGCGGGCCATTCAATGCCAATATCTTTAGCAGTACGACACGCCAAAAACTTGGGCATAAAAAGTTCGATTTATATTTCATGCCTGCTGTACCACTGCTGTATTAGTAACAAACGGACAAGATTTGCGGGATTGAATTCTGCTGAAGCTTTGGAACTGACTGAAGACCATCCATAATTGTTGAGCAGAACGGGACGAGAGGCAGGCGCGAGAATGAGGAGGCAGGAATGATGAAAAGCGAGGGATCCTTCTTCCCATTGTAGGATCCCCACGCCGGAAACGGGGATCCCCCTCTTTTGTCATCCGAGTCCTCAAGTGCATCCCTCTTAGATAGCAGGACTGGCACAAAACAAAAACGCTGAACAGAATATCATCGAGGGAGAGAGAAAAAAAAATGAGACGGAATTTCTTTGGGTGCTTTTGTGGCCTGCAAGTTTTCCTCGCGCTCTCTTGGTCGTCTGAGAGGATGTGATTTGTCTTCATCGTCTTCCTCTCGGCCGTGGAAAAATTTCCTCTATTTGCCACGCTTTCCAGGGGCACAACTAGCTCTATCTGGACAGGATTGACTGGCTAGAAATATGATCCGTCCGTCCATCCTGTCGTCCGAGGTGTTGGAAAGAAAATCCCTCGTCCCATTTGGTACTTCTTCCTTTCTGTTTCTTCTACTCTCTGTCGTCATGCTCTACTTCTTCCAATTGAAAAGAATCTCTACTTATAGAAATTTATGAAATATTTCTCTCCCCTTGAAAAAAAAATTAAAACACTCCAGTGCAAAACCCCGAAATAAGAAAGCAAACCTCGAGGAAAATGACTCAAGACGACGAATATTGCGTCTGTAAATTCAGAAGATTGTTTGAAAAAAAAATCCTTCTCTTCTATGAAATTGACGAAATTCCGAAGTGCAATCAAAATACGGCACTTCAATACACCAAATTGGTCTCTTTTAATTTCACCCATCAGAAGCACAGTAAAACTTAATGTTTTGGTATCATCATGGTTTTTTTTAGGTAAATATTACATTACAACTGGGAACACAAATTTGGAATTGGGTCGCAATAAAATCTTCCTGGTGATATTAAAATAACTCACTTTTTCCTAATGACAGGAAAGTAATTGTATCTTCTGTGGTATATAGTAAGTCCCATTCGGGGGTAATGAAGAACTTTCAAATGTTCAGCGAAATGTTCACTTAAAACGAATTTTTATAACTTAATACATTCTGGAT
>CAJPEX010004329.1:0-22491 GCA_905338405.1 Notodromas monacha | reverse complement strand
CATTTTTGCCAGAACCTGAATTAAAAAAAAGAAAAATAAGTAAAAAAAAAAAAAAAGAACTTTGTGAGTTGTCGCACTATGTGAGTTGTCGCACTGTGTGAGTTGTCGCTATGTGAGTTGTCACTGTGTGAGTTGTTGCTGTGCGAGTTGTTGTGTAATCCCGGGTATTCGCATGTATAATACAGGAGTTTTGCAGTACACAAAGCCGGGCAACAGCAGAGATCGAGTGGGAATAACTGAAAGGATTGGCAAGGTCACCCATCTCTGCATGGGAGCAAGCATCGCACAAAAAGGTTCAGTGATCTTCGAGGAATCTCGAGCATTCTCAGCCAGTCGCCAAACAAGAACCTCGTTTCCAGCTTACGCAGGTGTTCTTGAAATTTCCGAGGCAGCTGCTGGGTTCCCAGGTGAGCTTGTGAAAAGGGAAGAAGAAGAAGAAGGAATTTCGTCGTCGGAGCTTCTTTTCCCATTCGCCACTTTTATCCAGTCGTTGGTTGCACGTCGCGCAAAAAAAAATTAAAAAATAAATAAAAAATGCGACGTCCCTGTTCTCGCGAAATCAAGACTGACGCGAGGAGCGAATGCCAAGAGAGTCACCCTGTCGGGTCACACCGCGGAATCTCATGTCGATGCCGACATTTTCTGCCATTTTCAGGGTCTCTTTCTTTCGATTCCATGTTCCTGAGTCAACCCATGCCCTCGGTCCAATTTCCTGCTATACATACTGGTGATATTTTCACTTCCGTCTGGCAAATCTGCGAGTCCTTCTCGAGAAATTCTACCCACATGTGGTGCATTATGAATAATTTACGCCAAGACGTCATCGGGAGAAGATTGTATACAGTGCAGTCTTCAACTATAGAGAAAGCAGCAAATTTTTTTTGACAGTTGATGTACTGTACTAAAGTGTTTCTGTGTAATTTAGCTTTTTGATTTTAGATTGACTGTCGTCATTATCGCTCTTCGAATATTCACTTCTTTCTGCGTTTTTTATTTGAGTTTTTCATGCTACCCTCCTCGTTTTTTTGCTAATTTTCTGGATGCTCAATTACAATAAAATCTTTTGACAATAAATACCGTTGCACGATTTGTTTCAGTACAGTATACTGAAACACATTTTTTTCTCAAGTACTGGCAGAAAACCTGTAGAGTAGATGTTAGAACAATCTTGTTACAACAAACTTCTCAATTCCAAATTAATAGATTCTCCATGTAGCAGTTTCCTTACTACAGTGCAAGTGATGCCCTGCAATATGACCCAAATTTCTTGCTGGACTAGGGTCAAATTACAAAGCAGTCGATATACAAGACTATGTCAAATGCTATGTTTTCTAAGTTTCATTTGACGATTTGAATTTTTTTTGCAGGCTGAATTCTGTGTCAGAGCTTGAATTTCAAGTTGACATCCCAGAAAATTCAACTGTCAAATAGTGGGATGCTCAAATTGCAAGAGGTCAAATTGCAATGTACTGCCTACATTAGGGCAGGCACAGTCTGAAAATCCTGATTCAAAATTTTCCTGACAGGATATGGTATGAATGGAAGCAGTTATCAATGACAAACGTGGTTCAACTAACCATCATCTCGGAATGAATAGATTTTTATAACTGATGGAATGCATGATGGAAGCTTACTTTGTTCAGAAGATCACCATTTTCCAAACAAAGATTAAATCTCATAAATGCCAGAAAACCGAGATCCAATTAGTCGTTGGCAGGTCGGCTGTGAAAATATTCTCGGTGTTTCAATTTTCAAAATCTAATTTATAAAAAATCCTGCTGCATGAAATACTTTTTCTTAAATTCCTAAAAGTTTATTTTTGCAACATTATAAAATAGTTGTAAATCTGATGCTTTCGGTTGCACATCATATTCGTTCTCGAATGTCGACGATGGAATGTGAGTATTTCCATTTAATTTGAATCATTCCTTCAAGTTATACAAGACTATGTCAAATGCTATGTTTTCTAAGTTTCATTTGACGATTTGAATTTTTTTTGCAGGCTGAATTCTGTGTCAGAGCTTGAATTTCAAGTTGACATCCCAGAAAATTCAACTGTCAAAGAGTTGGATGCTCAAATTGCAAGAGGTCAAATTGCAATGTACTGCCTGCATTAGGGCAGGCGCAGTCTGAAATTCCTAATTCAAAATTTTCCTGACAGGATATAGCATGAATGGAAGCAGTTATCAATGACAAACGTGGTTCAACTAACCATCATCTCAGAATGAATAGATTTTTATATCTGATGGAATGCATTATGGGAGCTAACTTTTTCCAGAAGATCACCATTTTCCAAACCAAGATAAAAATTCATAAATGCCAGAAAACCGAGATCCAATTAGTCGTTGGCAGGTCGGCTGTGAAAATATTCTCGGTGTTTCAATTTTCAAAATCTATTTATAAAAAATCCTGCTGCATAAAATACTTTTTCTTAAATTCCTGAAAGTTTATTTTTGCAACATTATAAAATAGTTGTAAATCTGATGCTTTCGGTTGCACATCATATTCGTTCTCGAATGTCGACGATGGAATGTGAGTATTTCCATTTAATTTGAATCATTCCTTCAAGTAAAGTTTATTTTTGCAACATTATAAAATAGTTGTAAATCTGATGCTTTCGGTTGCACATCATATTCGTTCTCGAATGTCGACGATGGAATGTGAGTATTTCCATTTAATTTGAATCATTCCTTCAAGATGCTGATGCAAACTTAGTATACCGTACTCTCGTATAAACGAGGTGTTACGCACTGGCTTCAGTCCCGTGTAAAAAATACAAATACAGTGTATGTAAAATATCGCTTTCTAAGAATGAATGGGTTCACGCATTGGACGTATGCCCACCCATTCGTCAGAGCCGTTTCTCGACACTTTTCAAGTGCTTCCTGGGTTGTAATACTTCTGTGAACTAACGAAAAACATCTATAGTTCCGGTTTTGCTTCGGCTTTCGGGAACGTAGCGCAAAAAATGTCTTCGCAGACTTCCTCTCGATTCTTGCACTGCATTTATATTTCGCTCCGCTTCAAGGATTTTTTTCTTTCTTTCTTCTTTGTATAATACCCCCACCCTCAGATTCCTGCTGCTTGCATCTAATTTCCGCGAGAGTTGCAAAGGTCTTACACTCGTCGCTGGCACGTCGCTGGAAATGAAACCCGACACCGGGACAGCTACATTCGCACAGCTGCATCTTCTTCTTCTTTTAACCCGACTTCGTGACGTGTGTGTGATGCGATTCTGCCCGTCCCTTTTCTTTTCATTTGAAACAGCGAAAGCAGAGACATGCACCACGGGATCCTGACTGCACGGAAGAGTGCGTTTAATTAAACCCGAACGTCGAGCAATTACATGCAAAAGCCAAGCACTTTCTGCGCTCTTCTTCAGACGTTTATCTCAAGAAGAAGATGATACTTTGTGGGGTGAAACAATGTCCATGATTGTTTAGAGATCTGATGGAGGCTTTTGTACGAGCAACAACTGACTTCACCAAAACCAACAACTTAGAAATGTACACATAAAGCTGAGGCGTTTTATAGGCATTTGAGCTTCACCGCGAAAATAACATCTCCAATGCCAATTATCAGTAAGCACAATTACTCGGGTATAAGAGTGCAACTTCGATTCAAAATTTTGGCAAAATAAAAAGACGAAGGCGCAAAAAATACACGAATAAAAATGCTTATGACTACTGTTCGTATTTCCGTGAAATGATGAAAATCATGGCACATATATTTCGCACAATAGCATATGACGTACGAACAAACGTGATATTTTAAATTGAAGCCCTCGAAAATTGAATTTATTTTTTCACGAAGTAAAGCACTGTAAAGCACGGAATATACAATTCAGGCAGTTGGGAATTTTTCATTCAGTGCTACAAATAGTCGAGGATTTCGTTCATGCCTTTCAGGCATACTGCACATTAATAGTTTTGAAACTAAAAATTGAACGAACAATTTCTTTATTTCACGGAGTACTCGAGCAGATAGCATTCCAAGTCGATGAAGATTAAACAGATCTCACCTCACTATTCAACCTGATTGAAATCAGATTCGGCCGATAACCAATAAAATGAGTAATTGTAGAAACCATAGGGCTACGTTGCGATGACTGGATTATATAGGACCAGCAAAAGCCGTTAACCACGCCGGCTTCGACGACGACGACGACAACAGTGGGCGCATAGTAACGATTGCAATTAGACGACAAGAACGACAGAGAATTAGCAGACAGAATTCAAGTGCAGGGCTATATCCTGTATAATAATGCATAGCGCGAATAAGAATAATAAAAAAGGGGAATCCGGAAAGTGGAGGAGAGGAATTTTTGCAAGATCGATGCGACAAGCAGCAGCAGCGAGGGCTTCAGGTTCACCGGAAATGAAAATAAAGCGAGCGGCTACTCGGAGGGCGGTCTCGAGATTGTTAGTCCAATTCCCGCTCGCATCCATTACCGCACAATGCCGCCGCCGAGGAACGAACCAGGGCCTGCTGCTGCTGGAAACAGGGCTTCATTTCCGAGTTCTGCTTCGTCGCGTGTGACTCGGGTTGACCTCGGACAAAAGCCCCCCCTCCTGGATTTTTATCCCCTCTCTCTCTCTCTCTTTCTCTGCCAAAATGCAGCAGCATAAGCGCTTGCTACCGAGAAAAGCTCTCTCTCTCTCTCTCTTTTGAGCTCTCTGGAAATAGCGCTACGCTGGGAATTGATAAAAGCCAGTCAAGTCAGTCCCACGCGACTGCTGCGGTGTGTGAAGTGCAAGGCCACCTGCCTGCTCGCATGACCCATCACCCGCTCATCGTGTCATATCTGCATGCCGTTGGCTCCCTTCGAGGTTTTCTTTTTCATGTTTCTCTCTCTTTTCCTTCTTTTGTCTACCTGAATAATTAGGCCACCTGCCTGCTCGCATGACCCATCACCCACTCATCGTGTCATATCTGCATGCCGTTGGCTCCCTTCGAGGTTTTCTTTTCATTTTTCTCTCTCTTTTCCTTCTTTTGTCTACCTGAATAATAATAATTTTTTCAATCAAAGGTAAAACATGGAGAGAAACGAAAGTGATGTTCTTGTATATACCTATCGAGATATAGCAGGAATCGCCTTCACAAGGCAGTAAGTGGGGATGATGAAAACCACACGTACGGAATTGAAGCATGACTGCTGTACAGTGGAGATTAAGATATTGGGCAAAATATTTAAAAATAAAATCTTCCGGGTCATAATAATTCCCGACGAAAGAGGTTTCGCCCTATTGCTTGCTTTGCTGAATGGATCACTTTTGAAAATTGACTACCCTTAAATAGAAATTTCCTTAGAAAGGCTGACATGGAAGAAAAAGGTTTTGTTTCTTTCACATTACAGCTCAAGTCTTGTTAATAAAAAGCATCATCCTTCGTTCATCTTCTTGGGGGAAAACCAATGATGAAACCAAATTCAGCTTATCCTATGAGTATCCATTTTCATTTTAGGTATTTTTAAAAGTCGTATTCAAATTCCGCATGCATTCATTATCCATTTTCATTGAACACCTGCTTTAGCAAAAAAGAAAGTATTCTTACAAATACTGACTCTATGAATTATATTACGAACCACTTATAAAGCTTTTGGGGCGTTTTTAAAAGAGAACTAGCTTTGTATTTTTATATTGCAGTTGAACCACTCAGATTTGAGTTTAAACGGACAAGCAACGAAATCCTTTATACAGAGGTTCCTTTGAAGAGTTTATAGAGATGTTTGTAAAAATGGAGAGGAAAAGGCTTCGTGTGAATTTTTTTACAAAATAAATTGGGGCTAAATTGTATTACTCCAACTGCGTGAAGTGAGTCAAAAAGCATTTCCTTCCTTATCTTGACACAAGAAGCCACAAGAACCTTCAAGATAACAGGATGAGTTAACAGGATGCAGAACCTCGAGTCAGAATTTGATGAACCAATTGAAGTTGCTCATTTTCCTTTCGAAACGTGTCTCCACTTTCAGACCCTGTCCTAGCTTCCTCGTCTTCGAAAATGTTGACTTATGGAGGTTTACAGCTGAAAAATTTTCAGTTCGAAGGATATTCGGGTTACATTGTTTCAACGAAACTTATTTGGACAGGGACTAGAAAACAACTCGAGTTATGGAGGTCTTCGAATTGGGAGATTGAAGTTGAAGGGGTTTGACTATACAATATTTTTCAAACTTTATTCGAAAAGAGCGGCAGATGAGTTACTTCTGGAAATGTTCTTCCAACCCGCTGGGGAATTCTCATTCATTATATACGGATTGTGCTGGATTTTTACCCCTCTCGATTCCTTCCATTTTTGACTGTATTCCACACCAGCCACACTAGCAAGCCTTATCTCTTCCCTCATCCTACACCGGCGAGAAGCAGTTGGAAGAAGTTGGAGCACTTGACGCGAGCAGAAAGCCGATTCAATTACCGAGGATTCGGGCCCGGGGATCAATTTGTTTCCGGGCATTTATTCNTTTAAATGTAAGCCCTCGAAAATTGAATTTATCTTTTCACGAAGTAAAGCACGCTGTAAAGTACGGAATTACAATTTAGGCAATTGGGAATTTTTCATTCAGCGCTACAAATAGTCCGAGGATTTCGTTCATGCCTTTCAGGCATACTGCACATTAATAGTTTTGAAACTAAAAATTGAACGAACAATTTCTTTATTTCACGGAGTACTCGAGCAGATAGCATTCCAAGTCGATGAAGATTAAACAGATCTCACCTCACTATTCAACCTGATTGAAATCAGATTCGGCCGATAACCAATAAAATGAGTAATTGTAGAAACCATAGGGCTACGTTGCGATGACTGGATTATATAGGACCAGCAAAAGCCGTTAACCACGCCGGCTTCGACGACGACGACGACAACAGTGGGCGCATAGTAACGATTGCAATTAGACGACAAGAACGACAGAGAATTAGCAGACAGAATTCAAGTGCAGGGCTATATCCTGTATAATAATGCATAGCGCGAATAAGAATAATAAAAAAGGGGAACCGGAAAGTGGAGGAGAGGAATTTTTGCAAGATCGATGCGACAAGCAGCAGCAGCGAGGGCTTCAGGTTCACCGGAAATGAAAATAAAGCGAGCGGCTACTCGGAGGGCGGTCTCGAGATTGTTAGTCCAATTCCCGCTCGCATCCATTACCGCACAATGCCGCCGCCGAGGAACGAACCAGGGCCTGCTGCTGCTGGAAACAGGGCTTCATTTCCGAGTTCTGCTTCGTCGCGTGTGACTCGGGTTGACCTCGGACAAAAGCCCCCCCTCCTGGATTTTTATCCCCTCTCTCTCTCTCTCTTTCTCTGCCAAAATGCAGCAGCATAAGCGCTTGCTACCGAGAAAAGCTCTCTCTCTCGCTCTCTCTCTCTCTCTCTCTCTCTCTCTTTTGAGCTCTCTGGAAATAGCGCTACGCTGGGAATTGATAAAAGCCAGTCAAGTCAGTCCCACGCGACTGCTGCGGTGTGTGAAGTGCAAGGCCACCTGCCTGCTCGCATGACCCATCACCCGCTCATCGTGTCATATCTGCATGCCGTTGGCTCCCTTCGAGGTTTTCTTTTTCATGTTTCTCTCTCTTTTCCTTCTTTTGTCTACCTGAATAATTGTTATTTTTTCAATCAAAGGTAAAACATGGACAGAAACGAAAGTGATGTTCTTGTATATACCTATCGAGATATAGCAGGAATCGCCTTCACAAGGCAGTAAAGTGGGGATGATGATAACCACACGTACGGAATTGAAGCATGACTGCTGTACAGTGGAGATTAAGATATTGGGCAAAATATTTAAAAATAAAATCTTCCGGGTCATAATAATTCCCGACGAAAGAGGTTTCGCCCTCTTGCTTGCTTTGCTGAATGGATCACTTTTGAAAATTGACGACCCTTAAATAGAAATTTCCTTAGAAAGGCTGACATGGAAGAAAAAGGTTCTGTTTCTTTCACATTACAGCTCCAGTCTTGTTAATAAAAAGCATCATCCTTCGTTCATCTTCTTGGGGGAAAACCAATGATGAAACCCAATTCAGCTTATCCTATGAGTATCCATTTTCATTTTAGGTATTTTTAAAAGTCGTATTAAAATTCCGCATGCATTCATTATCCATTTTCATTGAACACCTGCTTTAGCAAAAAAGAAAGTATTCTTACAAATACTGACTCTATGAATTATATTACGAACCACTTATAAAGCTTTTGGGGCGTTTTTAAAAGATAACTAGCTTTGTATTTTTATATTGCAGTTGAACCACTCAGATTTGAGTTTAAACGGAAAAGCAACAAAATGCCATATACAGGGGTTTCTTTGAAGAGGTTATACGGATGTTTGTAAAAAGGGGGATGAAAAGGCTTCGTGTGAATTTTTACAAAATAAATCGGGGCTAAATCGTACTACTTCAACTGCGTGAAGTGAGTCAAAAAGCATTTCTTTCCTTATCTTGACACAACAAACCACAAGAACCTTCAAGATAAATGAGTTAACAGGATGCAGAGCCTCAAGTCAGAATTCGATGAACCAATTAAAGTTTCTCATTTTCCTTTCGAGAAGTGTCGCCACTTTCAGACCCTGTCCTATAGCTTCCTCGTCTTCGAAAATGTTGACTTATGGAGGTTTACAGCTGAAAAATTTTCAGTTCGAAGGATATTCGGGTTACATTGTTTCGACGAAACATATTTGGACAGGGACTAGAAAACAACTCGGGTTATGGAGGTCTTCGAATTGGGAGATTGAAGTTGAAGGGGTTTGACTATACAATATTTTTTAAACTTTATTCGAAAAGAGCGGCAGATGAGTTACTTCTGGAAATGTTCTTCCAACCCGCTGGGGAATTCTCATTCATTATATACGGATTGTGCTGGATTTTTACCCCTCTCGATTCCTTCCATTTTGGACTGTATTCCACACCAGCCACACTAGCAAGCCTTCTCTTCCCTCATCCTACACCGGCGAGAAGCAGTTGGAAGAAGTTGGAGCACTTGACGCGAGCAGAAAGCCGATTCAATTACCGAGGATTCGGGCCCGGGGATCAATTTGTTTCCGGGCATTTATTCGCCAGAGTGAGCTCACGGGGTTCTTCGGGAGGAAATCCGAAAGCTGCCCACAAACACGCTCAAATCCTTGATGCTGCTATTGGAACGCAATATGCGCACTACTATACGAAGTATACGCTCAACTTATTCTTATTCTTCGTCTGGCTGAGACCGACCCGGGGTCTCTTTCCATTAACTTGGCCTTTGATGCAGTGGTCATTCGACTGGCTGTGCCAGGATTTTTGTATATATATACACAGTAAGAGCCCAACATACGTGTACGTATAATTCGGTTTAGGAACACAAAAAACTCAAAAGTAAGCCCCAACGTCTGGAAAATGCCTCAAGTTATACTGCAAATTTTCCAAAATTCCTGGAAAACATTTTAAATTAGTTATTTTATTAAATTGTGGATATCTCTTTTAAAAATTGAGCTATTTATATCTAAGAAAATGAAAAGAATCAATAAAAAGTTATTTTATTTACTCACGTACCAATGCGCACCTTTTTTCAATAAATTTAAAAAGAAAAATAGGATGCCTGTGGTAATTTGGGATACACTTTTCTCAAGAATAAGTCCCCAAACCTAGTGCCCCTCACCCATGGGAGTACATTCAAGCAAAAATCAGGGAATGGGAAATGTGTTTCTCAACTGTTGATTTGCAACAGAAAACTGGGTGTGAGTCTCAAACAGAATTTGTTTTTGCTTTTTAAATGCTCACCAAAGCATCTGGACGCGTGCCTTGCGCAAGGATGCCTCTGGTACTTACAGTACTTGAACTCACAATCTAAAATAGGAATTTCTTGTGCATCATTTCTAAAGTCTTTTTCATAATGTGCTGCTCAGAGTACAGCTGAATTTTTTCATTTTCTTTGCTTCCTCTTGAGCTCCTTTTTATGCAAAAATATCAGATTTTGGATGGTTCTCTTCTCTGCAGCTATTCTCTGCATGTACTTTGAATTTGAGAAACATGTTTTTATTCAATTTCTAGGGACTGAATTCCTGATTTCTGATGAACGCAGGAAAACCAATTGAATACGTTCCCATTTAGTTTTTTGGAAAAACATGGTTGAACATACAGACAAGGTCCAAGGACAAATTGCGTCCGCATCTCGGAGCCCCACTGCAGTCAATCGCTGATGCTAAAATGCCCCGGAATGAATCGACCCACTTTCCTCCCAGCTCGAATATTTAGACTGAAGGTGCTGCTGAAGCTTCTCGGAGGAGCATAATGAAATGAAATCCACCACGAACTTCATTAGCCCATTTCCTTTTTCCTCGTCGATTCCGACCAAGAGCAGTTGCACACGTGGACGACATTTCCTTCCGCGGACGCGCTTTGTGATAGTAAGGGCTGGTCGTTAACTCAAGTTCCTAAATACAGTAACTGCCCATTTCCTTTTTCCTCGTCGATTCCGACCAAGAGCAGTTGCACACGTGGACGACATTTCCTTCCGCGGCCGCACTTGGTGATAGTAAGGGGTGGTCGTTAACTCAAGTTCCTAAATACAGTAACTTGAGTATAATACAGTACTGCTCTGTATACACACGCCAGGTCTTCCGTTTTAGCGGCTGCTGCATGTATCCTCAAGTTTGAATTTAATTAAGCGCCTTATCAACAAAAGTTGTTAATGCTATGCTTGTCATCAGTTAACTCGGCTCCTTTCCTGGATTATTTCCCTCAGGGGACGACGGGGACGACACCTCGGTCTTGAGCAAATTCAGCTACAAAAACGAGTAAAGATGAATGAATCCGACGAACACGCGGATATTGAAACATAAATTCCACTAACTATTATCAGCACATGACACCTTTTACTTCAAATGTTCAACGATTTAAATGTTGAATCAATCAGTTCTTGAGCCATGGGTTTACCGGACAGAAAACACAGTGAAAATTTACAAAATGCAACAACTCAAACATTGTCCTAATGATTTTCCTCATCATTACCCGCTGATCGAGGGAGTAGTGGTAAAATTAAAAAAAAAATTGTTGAAATAGTGGGAATTTTAATAATAAAAAAATTATTCCATATTATTACAATCTTTCAAAGAAACAAAAAAACCTCAGAAGGCACGTTTCGCAACATTTATTCCTTTTTTCACGGATCTACTGAATTAATAATGTTAGATGATATCTTTATGTGGTTGTTGAAAAAACGTTACGCTGAAACAAAGCAATTCTTTTACTGCTCAAAAATTGTATTTAAAATTGAAACATAATTTTCAAATTATTTTCCATCCAAAGTATGCTGCCATTTCCAAAATTTCTCAAGTTTTGCTGAATGTAAAGGTTATCCTGTAAATTCTGTCAGCGATGAAGACCAAACCTCAATTTTTAAAAAACGTATAGGGAAGAGCCACGACATTCAGCAATATCGTTAAAAGGTGTGAATACATTTGAGTTGTTGCATTTGGTGCGTTGTTGCTTCTGGTGAATAAATGATACGCGAAGTGTTGCCTTTCAAGTTTTTGGGAATTCCAGCACTGATATTCGCAGCTGTGAAAGTAATGTGGAATTTGCTGCATTTAGTCGAACAACCGCCTTGCATCGCATTAGATTATTATAAAAAATAAATAAACCATTCCATTCTGGGGTTTACCACTCCATCACAGATTTCTGTGTGAGTTTTGTGCAATTTCCAAAAGGAGCAGCCAGTCAAAAACAGGATTCTGGAATAAGCTTCAGTGAAATTTTCTGGATAAATGGAAATGTTGTACAGTACTGGAAGTTGGACTCGCCGAGCGCAAATTTTCTCTGCAAGTATCCCGAACAATATTTCCAAGCAAGGTACTGCATATACGTATTTATGATGTTTACCCACCTCCCGTGAATTCCAAAGCAGCTTCTCATGCAAGTTGTTTGAATGGCAAATGTTCGGGTCTCTTTCGCACCAGAGTGCGTATTTGTCCACGCGTGATTCTTTTATAAAACCGAACTCAGGCCGCAAAATTCCCCCATGGTCGCACTTCAAATGTTTTCATGCAAGAGTTGCAAGTGGCAACCACCGTTGGTGAATGGAATTCCATGCATATCACCACATGTTCAGTAAAGAAAGGTGAACTTGTATTGCGAAAGACCTTGACATTTCCTGCTTTCATGTGTTTATACAGCTCGTTACCATACAACAAGGGATTCTGCATTTGAAAGAAGGCGAAGAAAAGCAACATTACCCTCTGGGTAGATAATCTTGCTTGTGGATGAGGAATATGTGAGCAAGTCTGCCCCCATTCAATCTTTTTTTTTTAACATTTGTGCCCGGATAGCTTGAAATCTGAATAATCAAAATACCGCAGTGTTTTACATTTTTTCAAGTCATTTTCTGAATCCTCTAAGAAATAATGCAGTAAAACGAACCTTAATAAATATTAAGGCTCTTCTTCTGAGACCTCCACACACAACTAAAATTTTCTGACGAACCTTCTGGCTATTCTTTTTTTTTTACCCAGGCCAGATAAAAGCAATGAAAGATATCTTCATGTGTTTTAAAAGGAAGTCAGACGCTACTTCGGAAAATATACCCTAGCTTTCAAAACAGCAACCTTCAACTCATTTATGAAGCAATTTATTGACCAGAATGCTGCATCACCAATTACAACCCCATGGGAATTCTTCATTTTATCCCTAAAAATGATTGATTCCCGCGCTCAAAGCCTCCCTAACTCAGATTTTGTTGCTGGTCACTTCAAGTTAGACTTGAAGGGGTTTGACCATGGACGGATTTGGCAATGTTGCATTTTCTGTACTCCAGTGCTGCCCAAAATGTGACCTGCAGCAGGCCAGATCTGGCCCAAAGAGAGTTTTCGTCTGTCCCGCGATCCTTTCCCTACAAAATTTTCAAGGTGGCAGCCACCACTATTCAAAATATACATTGAAAAATGTAAGTTTCTTCTCCATAAAAAACAATTGACAATGCTACGCTTGCGAATCAATGTATGGCACCAAATTAAAGTCAACAGTTTTCATTATTTAAAAGGGGAGAATTTGAAACCTCGGAAAAATATGTTCTATTGTGGCACACAAGGAATCTACACCTCTGCAATATGTACCTCAGCCACAAGGAAAAAATATTAACCCTTGTCCAGTGGAGGGTGCCTCTCCATTCTAAGGCAAAGTTGGACTTTTTTTAATTGGGCCTGCATTTCATGTTCACCCAAGCTTATGGAAGTCCTTCAGCAAGGGGAAGGGCCAAGGAAAATTGTATCCAGGGATGAACAACTAATGAGATTTTCCTAATTCTAACCTTTCAATATTAGTGACCTCTGACCTGGGGTCCTGGCTTTCAAGCTTAAAATTGATCCTTAAACGGGGGGAACAACACAAGCCCAGGGGGAAAACTGAACCTTGAAGATAAGTTCTTTTTTATCTTTTTTGAGTATCAAGTTTTTCTATGAAAATGGACAGGATTATTCCCAACTTTGCCCCCCCCCAGCACATATACTGTCTTCCTTTCTCGACTCATATTTGTAACAACACACAAAACTCAGCGAAGAAGCCTGACATATCCACATGAGCTTTAATTATGCCCTTGATGCTGGTCACATATCTGATTTGGGCAGCTTTGCAATATTTAAGACACTTATTGTACACACACAAGAAAACAGCCTCGATCGCACAGTTCTGAGGACAGGACGACAAGCTCGAGTCTCAAAACTGGGCTGTTGGAATTGCTTGCTGCTGCTGCTGCTGCTGCTCCTCGATTCCCTGCTGCATATCACACGACGAGCAGGAGAAATCATTCCCAGTATAACTACTGTGTTATATAGGGCACTTCGCCGTCCCGAGAGTCAAGTGCGAGCATCACCTCGAGGCTGACCTCAATTTGTAATTCCCTTATCTTAATCGCGAGCCGACTCGTCATCATTGTCGCTCCTCTGTGTCGTTAGGATTCCATTTGCACTAATGAACCCGCAGAGGACGGATTATTCCCACACACACACACACACACACACACACACACAAACAGCACATTGTGTTCCCCCACCACCCCCTTTCATTCCTCCTTCGTCCATGTACCGAATGTGCTCGTGTTTTTCGTTGCCGTTCTTGTTCAGCAGCTCTCTTTTTTTATATCATCATTACCATTATTCCCCTTTGCAATGTTCCTTGTTTGTTTGTTTCTTTGCTTGTTTCGCTCTGGCCAGCATCATCGTGTTGCTCGGGCAATCACGACGTGCGGGAGCATGTTGCCACGGTATATCGCATTAAGGGCTCTCGCGAAGGGAATAACTGATTTCTGCACTGGATTTTCAGCAGGGACGCAAAAACTTTCGCTTTCCGCGTAGCAAGACATGAAATAATGCGAGCTTCACGAAAAGCTTTTCTGGGCACGTATAGCTGCTCTACTCCGGCAATAACATGCTAATTTTCACATTTTCCCCCCATGTAAAGTAGGTTGAATTGAACGACGGAAGAAAAGAGAACCTGTCTACGAAATTGAGGCCTCAAAAGATATCCCCATCATGATATATGACCTGTGCGTTAAGGAAATACGTGAGGGTTTACAGTGAATCGAGTGAGGGGCAATCTGATAATCATTGAATCGATTCGAGGATCCGCTGAGAAAGTAGTGCTTGAAAAAGCAAATACGAAATGTTTCATGGCGGAAAATTGACGTTGTATACGTCTTCCTCAACAGGAACAGGATACTGTACGGACTTTCTTTGCGGATTCTAAAAATTTCAAATCCTGGCAAGAAAATGGATTCGGAACCTTTCTCAAATCGTGTATCACTTGGCTCAAGACAAGAGTCTACAAGATATCTTTCATACTGTATTTTGCCCTGTACGAAATGTAAAAACCAAGCGTTAACCTTGATAATTGTTGAATTCTCTGTGGGCTCTCTGTTTGCTTCTCATGTGCATTTTGTATTTTGAAGCATTAATTTTATTTTTCTATTCAAACATTGCAAATCCCCTCATAAAATCCATTCCTTTTTTTTAAATGGAACAGAATGTTGAACAAAATAATCTCATGCGTAAATAAAATATTACATAGTATTTTTGCTGGATTTGAGCCAAACAGAACTCCCTGCTTATTTTTAGCACGTAAAATGTAATCATTTATTGCTTGAACCACCAATTTCAAAATGTTAGCTTCATGAAATTCAAACCCGCATATTACCATTCCCTTCTTTTCTGCCCTGAATTTGCAGAAAGGGTGCTCGTGGTACTTGAGTAAATACTGTATCATTCCAGTACCAATATCCGACAACTGTGGAAGGCGATGTATCATCACTGCTGCGCCAGATTCTATTTATAGCTCAATACTGCCCAAAATAAGTTTGCAAAAAACGGTGTTCACAAGTGTCAATAACTTTTACCGCACTCGACACACACAAAAGTGAAGAAAAAAAGTGTAGGTTCGTCTCTGGCAACCCTGTGTTGGTTAATGGGGAAACCCCCGGGGTTGTATTCGGTAGTTTCTTGATATGCTGGTCTCCTTCCTGGGTCAAACAAACGCAGAAACGCATTCCGAGGCCATTCGTTGCAACTGCCGCAGTAGTACACGTGAAGCGTCCGGAGAAGTGCAAAAAAAAGAGACAAAATAGAAAACACAGAACTGGCACGAGCAGAAGTTGCAATATGCATTCCTATAGGAAGTTGCAGATCCGGAGTAATATTAATAAAATCCTCTGCTTTTGCTCCTCGCAGACGAGAAAAGGGTAACTTTTGATGCACATCGTACAGTGAGTGCACTTTGTTCCTGGATCTTTGGACACATAAACCTTGGGCTCGAGCCCTGCGGGAACAAACTCTGCAAATCCGATTCTTTGTCATATACGGATGCAACGGATGTGTGCATCTTCCTGACCCTCTGCATACATGAACTCGACAAGTATCCCACATGTATAAGCAGCAGATTTCATTCTTTACTTCGTCCCGCAGCAGGAAAATGTGGCGGAAATATATTCGTCTCGTCGGGAAACTTGAAACGTCGCGCGAAAATAACGAACCATTTTCCGGACACCAATACGTTCTCTTCATGCACTTCAGTTAACGGGTTTCAATGAAAGAATAATCCCACCACGAAGAGCTGCGTCCCTTTCCGTAAATAACATGCCTAATTTAAGTACTGTACAGCTTGGTTCAAGGAAGAGCGTAGAAATAAACAAATCCGAGTTTTAGCACTCCGTTCAATGAAGAAAGCTATTCACGCAAAGTGAAAATAAATTGACACTTCGACCTAAAAGCTCTTCGTGAAATAGTGAAATTTTCTGGTGGTTTCTTCGCACCAGTACGCGCAGGAACTCGATAGTAAATTTGCGTTTCAAAAAGTGCTTCTTGAAATATTTGCAGCTAGATCCAAGGATTGAATTCAGTGGCGGGGTCTTTTCGAAAACGCGAACTGAAGAAAAATAATTTTGACTCAGGCAGCAGTACGTCAATTTTCCATATTTCCCTCGCGACTTCGATGCATTCACAAAGTAATTAACACGAAAAACATTATCCTTTTCCAGTTCCTAAAAGTTAAAAAATCAGAAGGTAGTTTATACTGGTACATGACCAAAAAATTGATTTAATTTTTCTTGGGTGTGGGTTATTTTATTTACAAATAGCACTAATAGGATTGATCAGTCTTAATCTTGCTAAATAAATTAATCTCAGGAGTCCATTGTGGAAAAAATTTTCATCGTCTTCTCCCAGCAAATCAATTTTAAAAATATGTTAAGCGCACAGAAATGAGTTGACATCTTTTTCAAAAGCACAACGTATACCAAGATTTTTAAAGGATTACTTGCTTCCATCACATATTACTTCCAACAAAAAACTTGGATCTAAATTTAGAGAAATTCGGCATCACCATCTCCAACAGGTGATCTGTTTCCTCTCGGAAATGCTGGCGGACCGAATCTCAGAAAATGTAGCATTGAAATTTTTCGATAACTGACGACTTATTCAATGTTGCTTACTCGAAAAATCTTCGTTTCTTTTGCACTGTACAAGTACAGTATATGTCAAACAATCACCCGTAGATCCTAAAATTATCCCGAAAATAAAAATCAAAATATTCGAAATACTTCAATACAATTCACATGTTTTTCAATGGATTGTTTGATCAAGATTCATAGCCAAGAAAATCTTAAATCTTTTGTTCATATCCGCTTCATATAATGTCCTATAATCAACGTTTTTTTGGTAGCCACTATCGCCATCAGTGGTATGAGGCGTCCCATGAAAATGCAGCTTCGTTGTTGTGAACTCAAATAAGAGTCAAACTGTGCCTGTTTATATTAATACGAATAGTAAAAAAAAAAAGCTGCGAGATACTCTCATTATGCGCAGTTCAGCAAACATGTAAATCAATCCCGAAAATCTCGCGTGCTTCGCCGTCACAATTGAGCCTATATTTAGGAACAGGACCGATTTCCGGAGCAACGATGTGCGCACTCGGTGCAATTAAAGCGGTTCAATCATGGACGAACTTGGGGAATGAATATGTCATGACTCCAGCGGTGAGCTTCCCGAGCCCTGTTTCGTCAATTACGAGAAGCTCGTGCATGCTTACCTGCCGTTGCCAACTTTATCCCCCCAAGTGCACCTGAGGGGGTATATACGAAGGCGCGGAAGAGGTTTCTTTTCCTTCTATACTTCTTTATCGTTGTCATTAGACCCCTGGCATTCGTCTGAGCCTCTGCTGTCTCCATCAGGACGGAGGCACACGCAGTTTATTCATGAGGTGGATTGAACGGGTTCTCAGCAGCAGCTACTTTTCGAGCGCATTTTCACCGGTGCTTTCAGAAAGTTGAATGCTTCTGGTTAAAATCCCGGAATTTTCATTAGACTGTACATTATTCATCATCAAGAGCCAAAGTTGCCGGAATGTCGATGGCACATGTGGATGTATAGTACATTCGAAATTTTGAAAATCTCTCGCAAGCAGGAGCCGCAGCAATTTAGTTCACCTTTTCTTCTTCTTGAAAGAACAAAGCACTTAAAAATTAGGCCCTTCTTGCTGTAATTGGTCCACCGTCTACACCAAGTACACGATTTGTTGTATTGGCTGCCGCTATCGAATAAAATGGTCCCTTAATAACCATATCCAAGAGCCAACACTGAATTGAGCTCTTCTTCAAATCAAAATACAGGATAATCTCATATTACAACCAAGACCAATGCAACAAGATGTTCAGTACAACAAACTTTTTTTCAAGTCCCAGCAGTAAGCCTTTCTTTAGAGTACAAACTAAAACAATCTTGTTGCAACAAACTACCCAATTCCCCTTTATCAAACTTTTTGAAGAAATATCAAATAGATTATCCAGGTAAAAACTTCCCGGGCTAATGCCGGAACAGTCTAAAATATTCTATCTCAAGTGTGACTGATAGTTTCTCATGACATGGATTAAAGCTGTAAATCAATTACAAATATGTTTCCAAGTGTTTTCACCCATCATCCTCTAAGTGAGAATGACGAAGAGGTTGGTTCTACTGCAGAAAGGTATGCATGATTCAAGCTAATTTGTTCGTCTTCAAAATATCATCAAGTTTTTCAAACATAGATGAAAAAATTTGAGACAGCCAGAAAAGCAAGATCTAATTGATTGTGCGCAGGTCTAATATGATAAAATCTCCTGTCATTCATTTTGAAAATCGGATTATAGCAAGTTATCAAGCATACTGAACTCTTTCCGAAGTTTCCAAAGTTCATCGTAACAAGATTTTACTGCAACTCACAAGGTAACATCAGTACCTGAATAGACCAGCTGAAAAAGTCCTTGAAAATCCTGAATAAAGGAACTTCGAGTTTGTTACGGGTTAGTAATGGGATGTTATTTTGACGCCGGGGATCAGAAGGTGATCTCTTTTAGAATATATTTCAAGGTTCTTCACGCTTTCGAAAGCATGACGCAGTTGATGAGGGATTTCAAGAGGGTTTCCTTCCAGGCTTCCCTGATTAAATTGCTTGACTCTGTAAATATTATGTATTCATCCATGTTATAAAAAATTTGAGCGTTCTAAAAACGAAATAGATAAAAGATGAAAGAACCGCAAAAGTTCGGTGTCGAGGAAACGAACTCTGAAATCATAGTTGGTGTAATAATAAAAAATAATAATATCGCTGAAGACGTACGACAAGACATCAACTATCCTCTGACTCGTCAGAACTTTTTCGACTCCGTACGACGATACACTCTATATGAACTCGAGCCAGTTATTCTTGTTTCTCTGCTGCTGGGCGGGCGAATGTTTTATTTTTATTTTTAAATCAATTGACCTTGAGCAGTGATCGTAAAAGCTTCGCAAAACTTTGCGAAAGACGAGGCAGCAGCTGACGCGGAGTCGTCGTCGACGACAGAGATGAAAGTCGTTCCTTTTTCCGCGGAGCAATGAAACGAGGAAAGCAAGTGACACGGGTATGGTTGAAAAGTGCACAAGGCGGGTTAATGTCCTGGAAGAAAGCAGTGACCAGACCAGAGCCTCCCTTTCCAGAACTCTGTACAGAATACTGTAGTCAGCAGCCCATCACACGCTCCACTAAGCGTTGGAATCACGCACTCGGGTCAATGTCGACTCGGCGACTCTTTATATACATGTAATGAAATCCCTCTTCCACCCAGTATAATTTAAAAGAGGAGCAATCAAAAATAGGATGAAGAAAAAAGGGTAAAAATGCTGAAGGCCCAAGAGGAAATGAAAACGGATTAATCAGCCGTCTCAATACCTATTCGTCTGGCCGATAGACACACCCATCCAACAGGGACAATAAGTCCAGGTTCTTCATTGCAGGTCCTTCTTCGTGTTTCAGTGTACAATTGAACTAATCCAGCTGAGTAACTGAGTTGATTCCTTTTCATTTTGAGATTACGGCACAAAAGGCACATTCCAGTTTTCCATATAGACAAGCTTCCAATTTCCTTTATGTAGACGGATGAGGCTAATCCAGCAATGAATTAAAATCACAGGGCCCCGCTTCGTTTTTTTTGTACATTTATTCCCTGGTAAATAAGATGCGTTTCTTGCAAAGATCATCTGACATTTGATGACTCATTGCTGGATTCATTGGCAAACGATAATGATTGCTTCAGGTCTCCACATCACCAACTCATCTGTTATATGGCTTTATCAGATGCGTCATTCAAAAATTTACCGTATATGGATTATGAAATATGTTCGCAACAAATTGATCTGGTCATACAATGTTAACCACTGTTACATGGATTATCAAAAGCGAAGTTCCTGTTTTCGGCTCTTCGTTCATCAGCTCAATGGGAAAGTTCCCCTGGGATACGGAAGACTTGACTAAATCTGAACTAACTATCCCGTCTGTATTGCGGATTCTGCCGAACCTGGGGTGCATGATTGAGTGATATTGATCGTTAATTGTTTCCTGTGAAACATTTGATGATTGCGCAACAAGGACAATTTGTAAAAATTTGTCTTTTAAATACGAATGCAGTGGATGGTACGCATACGACATACGCAATGTTTATACTGTACTGCGTACCCTCTTCCAAAAAAGAAAATCGAAAATCTCCCATAAAGAGTACCCCTTCGTTGCTAAAGATTTATTTCTTTTTCTTTTCACAAGACTGCCATGAAAATGATTTGAAATTCATGCAATAAATCCATTCCTTCACTTTATTATTGCCTCAAAACTACTTACAATGAAGAAAAGTCTATATATATTATAGAATATATTTGGGACTACTTTACTACTATATAATGAATAAAACAGCTCGGGTTTGATAATGAGAGTGTAGAGTTTCAAATTATGAACTTGTCATGCAATAATTTCACTTACTTTTTAAGCTGTCAATTGAAATTGCATTCAACCTTGAGAGTCTCACATATTTAATGGCTCATCTTGGTTTGTTCGAGTTTAGATATTCATGCCGTACTTTATCGTGGATAAATATGAATCTACGACCAGCTGGTACATTCAGCTTCGTTGCAGAGTTGTTGCTAAGTCGACAATATTATAAATTATATATTTTCGGGACACTGCATGCGGGAAAATGAAAACATCTCCGGGGCAAAAATGCCGCAGCTGCGTCACGCGACATTTCCTTGCTCGCAGACAAGCTTCATTTATGATGACTATGATTCCGATCAGTCTCTGAAGTTGAATTTAATCTCTCTTCACGACCTTCTTTGGAATCAGGGATTCCAAGGACCAAAACGAAATCGCTTATTTTAATTGGATCATTTCTATCTTCTCTACTCATCTGCGCATGCAACATGTTTCCACTTATACGGTACTTGAACATATATAGCAGCAAGCTGGTGTTTGACACGGACGTCCAGAGAAAATTTGAAATTCGAACCCAATGTACCTCCAGTAAGATCATGACTTTATGACGAAATGCTGTTTAAAAATGTTCTCAAAATTCATCGTATAAAGTGATGCACGGTATTGTGACCTCAAACTGACATGTTTATTGAAACAACTCCACTCTCCGATACGCACGCGACCTCATTAGCCTATTTTGGGAAAAGTTTCACAGCAAAAACGCTATCTTAGCACAGTATCATGAGCCTTCGTGATGTCTGCTATGATTGCCAGCAGTATTTGAATTATAGCATTACGAACACATATGACTCGGTTTCAACGCTGTGCCGAGGGAATAAATTATAGGGAATTCAGTGCCATAAAGTTTTCTGTTCTCCTTGCACGAGCATGAGTTCCATTCGCACAACAATGCCAGAGACTACAGGGTTTCCAAGAAGTCATGCAAATTCTAAAGGCGTATTCAAGTTTTCTATACGACGTATACACTTGTAGGTAAATTTTTGGCATGAAAGGAAGTTGCGCGGGAAAGCAAGGATAATTCATTCCATTTTTACATCGAGTTGATTACGTCGACATACTCTTTCCGTTTCAACTATGAATACTTGAAAGATATTCTTTCAATTTTTTTTAAATGTCTGAAAATGCCTGAAAACGTAATTATTCACTCTTCCATCACAAATCGATCCTTTTGAAACTTTCCAACGGTTTCATATCAACTTTGATGCACATCGTCACTTTCCTCACAAGAGTTTATTCCAAAAAAATTCAATTTTCGAGTAGATTGTAACTTTTTGAACACCTTGTGAAAACCTCCATACTTCGGCCGTCCGTTTTTTTTAGTGTGCAAAAAATACGTATGGTTTGCACGTTAAAGGTCATACACTGTCTCGGGGTGAAAAACCCGACGCCCCGCGAAGAATATTATCGCAACCAGTACCGTTAACACGTGATGTAATCAGCACGTTATTTCAGCGAGGTGCCAGTCATGGAAGGGAGAAAAGTATTTTACACCCCTTCAGAAGAACGTGTTTTCACGACAGCTCAATTTTTTTTTTTTGAAAATGTTCCCAGCGCATGATACGGAATGAGAAACTTCAAGAGAAACTATCCAGTTCCGTATTCATTACGGACGAATGTAATGACACGTATTGCAATATTTTTGCGATTGCAGTATAGTAATTTTCTAACACAAAGCATGAAAATGCATACCGATCTTACAGAATCTGCTATATACA
>CAJPEX010004328.1:10408-22495 GCA_905338405.1 Notodromas monacha | reverse complement strand
CATAGCTGTATTTAATACGTACATATTGTAATCGTCTGCTTGATTCATGCGACATCTGTTTGATTTTTGAAAACACACGGTTATGCATTGAAGTGGAATAAACCAAGTAACCTGAATTGAAAAAAATGTCGATTGATTGCAAAGTACACTACCGCACTTTCCATGCTAATAACTTTTCGAATGAAAAAAACAAAGATACTTGTAATTCGTCTGAACGTTTGCACATCAGTTGATCTCGAATGAATCGCCTTTTCCTTTTACCGTACTTTCTCAGATTTTGCAAATACGGTACTAGAATTAAAAAAAAGAACGCCTTCACTTGAGTATGAAACGCTCGTGAATTTTTCTTGAAGTTGTGAAAACATTTTGCGGGAGAAAATAAGGAACACTTTCATTGCATTCCATTTCATCATGCTTCAGGTACTTGCTTCATCTCTGTCAAAAATCAGGATTAAGACTGTTGTGGCCCTAAACTGAAATTAGGCTGCAGAATTTATTTTTTGAATTTGGACTCAATTTTTATTCCAAAGCTTGTGCTGATTTATGACCGTCATGTTCTTAGAATAACTGCGAATCTAAGGCATGATAAAATACGACGCTAGTGAATAATATTTAGAAAACGTAATATTTTAGAAGTTAATTTCTGCTGCGGTGAGAATAAATCGCTTTATATTTTATATACTTGAGTAAATACGGCTCAAAGTCCAGTACTTGAAAGTTTTAAATCCTTTTAAATCCATTTGGACACACTGATGATCCAACAGTAAATAGAAATAATTCCCATCTCGGGGAAGGCTTCGCAATCCTCGCGTAACTCAAAACCCAGAATCCCGGGAACCCCCAATAACCGAATCGGACGCATCTGCTTGAAATAACNGGTATTTCCGATTAATGAGCCCCCCGTCTATACATTGCTCGATTCGATCTTCGGATGAGAAGCCCAAAAAAAAAAAAAAAGGCACGATAAAGATAAAATGAATTGTATCTCGTTCGAGCTTAATCGACGATACAAAAGCATACCGTCCTCAAATTAAAAAAATAAAATAGTGTGAGGCGGAAATTCTTTCACAAATTTTTCGTGGGAATTATTTTGGGGAAAGGAACTTGATAAACCGGAAACGTTTGGGGATGAATTCAGAGGTCAACAACACCCGCGTATAATAATACAGAAGCTGCTGGGAATTGAGTTGCAAAACAAGCTCCTCTGCATTTGTTCGAGATCATTCTGTGGAAAAGAATAAGGTCTTCTTCTTCTTATTTTCGTGTGTGTGTGTGTTTATTTGCATGTGGGCCCGCTTGGAACTAAACACACAATAGTTGGGAAGAAAATGTTCCTGACTCGGGATCCAAAAACGCTGTCAGATGGGAAGCAAAGCAGAACGAAATATTTACCCTGACATGCCTCCTGTTTTTTCCTCTGCCACTATTGCGAAGGGGCTTTTAAAAAGTAATCGAGGTTCGCCTTGGTAAATTCAGATGGTTACGGGTCGCATTCCGTGCGAATATACTGCACTGTTTTAATACATTTTTCGGCATATTCAGATTTTTTTCCAATGTCCTGGCCAAAATTTCGTTGACGCGATGCTAAATAAATTGCATTACAACGTAATTTTACGACTATTTTCCGCAGTTTTCCTCATGATTGTGGGAATATAATAAAATTTATTTTTGCCTGAAAACTTGCTTTTACTACATTTCTGCTTTGAAAAACTTCGCCAGTCTTCTGAAAAAATTTCTGTATATCTTCAAGTATGTTGATTTTGACCAGAAAAAAATCAGAATTGAATCAATCAATATTTTATGATTAAAAATACCCCCAACTTACTGCACAAATTTTGTTCTTTATACCGTAATTTTTTTATGTAACGAAATTATGCGTATTGAAAGTTAATTGTTTGAAGATTTGACACGTGATCAACAATCGTATTTTGCGGAGGATGATGCATATGAAGGTTCATGAGTCGTGAAAGAATTTTCCGTCAAAGTTTTAATTAAAAAACGCGGTTTAATTTGCTGGGTTGGGGGCTACTAAATTGATCAGCAGAGGAAGAAGATTCAAAAGTAAAGGTGTAATAAGAAGCAACGCCATTTGAAAAAGAAGGTTTATATTTAAAAAAATTAATTTTCCGAAATATTCCGCCTAAAAATGTAATTTGATTGATTCCTTTTTCTAATACAATCATGGTATTTCTCATTCATTCCTGCCACATATTTTAGATCAACAAAAAATAAATAATGAAGAAATACATGGAACCTGTGATTTTACTACCCAATTCGAAATTAATACGCCAAATATATGACCGCCAGTGACATCTATTAACTTTATGACACTCACTTAGATCATGACAGACAGAATATTAAAGTTTTTATCGCCTAAAAAAAAAAAACCATTCGGCATTCTCGAGAAAAAATATAAAATTTAAGAAAAGCCGCCTCGTATTTATTTTTTTTCTCCCAGAACGCCTATTGCAGTCAAGTCAGTTTTTCTCTCTCTTGACCGATTCGGCTCGTCGGAGCAGTGCATGTTGTGCATATTTAAACTTGAACGAGTGCATTGGGGGAAAAAAAAAAAAAAAAAGAAGAAATGAATAAAAAATAAACGGGTCCCTGGGATGCGCGGTGACCCGTGATGGATACACCGCCTCGGGCCTGGTTTACACGAAACTCCGCCGCCGCCGCCGAGGCACCCATCACCACCACCACCATCACCGCCAACGCCGCCGCGCAAGCTCGGGGGCGCCCAGGGCGACACCGTCGCAGCACTGACCCACTCATGACCAGAACCTGGCACGCCGCCGAGGCTCAAGTCAGCAACGGTACTTCCGGGGGGCCCTTGATTCAATTCCCCGTATGGGTTTACCTGGGCTGCTGTTTGTGTGCATTTTTGTTCAACATTCGTTTCCATTAAAAAAAGTTCTCTTTACAACTTTCACAACACACTCAGAAACTTGAGGGTGGGGGGGGACTATTGGGGACAATTGTCACCTCAATATAGTTTGATGTCAAGTGTCAAATATAATGAAACACAAAGAATCAGTCTGGGACAGGACCGGGAATTCCTTGTAAGAATTTCCAAGTTTAAAGGGATAAATGTATTTCACACAGAGTAAACTTGATAACAGCTACAACTCAGGCAAACTCAACACTGCAGCATCCTTGAACATGTCTTTCTTACTCTGATTTGTGAAGTAAAACCTTTTGAAGGTTGAATATAATTAGTAGTATATAAGCTGCTCCTTTTATATATCATCATCATCATCAGAATCAATTTAACAGTTCAGCTGTGTTACTCAAGTTATCCAAGATATTCTTGCAAGCTGAGTTTGTTGAATTGTTTCATTCAGTTATACTTTGTGAAATACACTTCTCCCTTTGGGCTAGGAATTCCTAAAAGGGATTCCGGTCCTGTCCCGGACTGATTAACGTGTTTTATTATCATATAATCAGCACTCCACATCAAGTTATATTGATGACATTTGTCCCCAATACCAGGGATGGGCAATAAGGAAAATTTTCACCTGAATTGTGGCAAGACAAGCTCATGAAATGCCAGGAAAAATTCTGGGCTCATTGCGGTTTACAGAGGAAGGAAAAACCTGTTTTATTCAAGCACCAGGCAAATAATCACCCAACGCGAAGCCAGAAACTTTGAGCAACAGCAATAGTCCTGCTGACCTGGAAAACTTCCTGGGGAGAGGACATAAAATGAAAAAAAAAAACACAGTACAGTACAATATTGAAGTGGTTTTTTTTTTCTGATTTGCCTTGAATCAAAAAACTCAGGGACGATACTTTATGTTCTGTGTCGTTGACCCTGTGCTGCAGGACTCTATTAGCCTGATAACCCAGGAAGACTTTACGTGGAAAAAGAAGTAAACTGGCGGAAGGAATTATATCCAGACGTGCGTTCATTTTTTTTTCGTGGTGTTTTTGTTGTTGTTTAAAGTCGTTGAGAAAGAAAAAAACAACAACGCCCCAAACCACACGAGACCCGAAAAACGAGCGAAATATTCATCAGGATCGGCCAAGTAGTTCATAACGAGCTCAATTATCATACTTTTCGCATAATAAATTCAGCTTCTTGATTTTAGCGGGATTCTTTGAATATCCTAATCCAGTTTTTTTTTTGCGTCTCTCTTCAATAAATCCGACACCACAAACTAGTTGATGAATTTACACATTCAATATTTTCGCATGAGTCATAAAATGAATATTTTCTCACATTCCGAAATGTAACTTGAAAAAATCATCCTTGAACCTTGAAGGCTTTTTTTGAAAATCTGTCTTGATAAAATGCGAAAGATGAATGGTATTTGAATATTTTTTGACGAGTAGCGCTGAAAGCACAAAACTAACTAAAGTACTGTACTATATAAAAAAAAAGTTGGCAGTTTAAGACACTAAGCGATGATGCTCTCAGCGGTCGTTGTATGCAAACCATATCTTTCTCATAAAACTTGTAGGTTACCCACTTTCTCTTCCTGCAAATTTTGGGAATTTTTGCTAGAAAGAATATTCCGAAATAAATATTAAATGCACGAATGATGCCAGAGACAAAATCAACAACGTGCCAGCTCTTTTATGTTACGTTATTTCAAAAGCAGGATTCCTGGAATGGTAAAAAAATTCTCTGTAAATTTTCCATTTAGTCTTGAATATTTTTGTGAGTACCGAAATTTGTGTTCTTAGACTGTATCTTACGCGAAGGGAGGTGTTGAAAAATTGAAAAAAGAATTTCAATTGACTTTGAAATGAAAGTAATATGGTTTAAAATAGAATATTGCAGTTTCTCTTGAAACAAATGTTGGAATAATTCATGAACGAATTCCTCAACAAACAATGAATTCATATCATATTTCAATAAGATGCTTCAAAAAAATAAAAATAAACATACAAGAAAAAAACACGTTCGTGGCATTCCTTAAAGGTACGCAGCTCAGGCAGTTCGTCCGCACCATTTTAATTCCCTTCACAGTAATAGTGAACCAAACCGAGTCCCGTCTGCTTCCCCTCAGGGCACCGGCTGACAGAATAATAAATAAGAGCGTAAATGAATACCAAAAAATGTATGAACGGAAAATAGGAAAAAAAGGAAGAACGAGGCGGATGATTTTTTTATTGTGTGTGTGGTGTTTCGGTCCTGCTCATGCTGCCTCAGGACCCGGCCTCACCCACATACCGTAAAAAGCGAGGCCCTGACTCAAGTCTGGACCGTTACCTGGCCTGCCTCATTTCCGGGGCTGGGTTGCCTCACTCACACACACACGCGCACATATATAAACTGTATATATATATATATATATACTGTATATAATCTACACACACACACGGGTATACGAGCCAGAAAGAAGCCTATATGGAAATCGACTTCGGGGTTTGACCCTGTTCAAACTCACAAAGTAAAAAAAAAAAAAATTTTTGAACGAGCGCATCCCCGGGTTTACTGTCAAAATCGCATGAGTGGGTTGGAAATTCCTACGACGCGCAGCTGTTTTATTTTTATTGATTTATTATTTTTTTCGTGAGGGGCAGAATTCTGGGGGAAATTGCCTGCGGGCATTCGGAAAAAATGTGTGCTGCAGGTTAAATTTTTTTTTTTTACCCAGCGAGTTGATGAGAATAGAAGAAGAAAAAAGAGTGGGATATGCATTTCATGAAAAATCGGGATTCCTTTCGGAAGCTTGGGTCAGGAGGATTCCGAGAACTCTTCCGCATTTCTGGAACGGAATCTTTCATCATACTTTATATAAGAGACGATTATGAAAGAACGTTGAGAGTATCTTTTTTTTTTTACCAGAAAGACGAGGCGATGATTGCACTAAATCATGGGATTGATGAATAATTAGCGAATGTTTTGCTTTTATTTATTTTTTCAGTGAAACCGTATTTTCACAGCTATGCAGGCACTTTTCACCGTTTAGAAAAAAAAATTGGTTTCAGAATCCGGGTTTTTTGACGCGTAATCTGAAAATTTGTCATGTTCCAATTCGTTTTCATTGTGTGGTATTTCTCAATTGACCTGAGAAAACAAATCAGCATTTTATTTTTAGATGCTAGCAGTGCGTGAACCAGGAAGAAATGGCGAGAAATTGGAAGCCGAAGCAAGCTTTCTAAAATGTCCTTATCTTTCAATCACAACTTCTCAATTTCAACAAAAGTGTGTCCGAGTGAAACATTAATTTCGGAATTCTATGGAAACGATAGTTTTGGAATCAAGTGAGTTACTTCACCCAGCATGTGAACTTGAAGTGCTGTACTTACAAGAACTGACTTGAAATCTGGTAAAAAATCAAATCAGCTGACGTTTTTATTAATTTTGTTGTAGAGATTTTTTGCTTTATCAAATACCTGGTGAAGAGTGATTGATGGGAGAAATGGAGCCACGATTTCGAATCCCTTCTCTAAAATGATGCCTTAAATATTTTGTCATTCGGGAGTTTTTTTTTTTTTCAATGCTTATTGGGCTTCGCAGGAAATTTAATGTCGTTGCCCGAGAGTTTAATAAACTCAGATCAGCTTTAATTTTTATATTTTCTTTTGTGATAATTTTTGCTCGGGAGCCGATTCGCGAAAACGAAGTCAATTATTTTCTCCATCCCGTTGCCCGAAAATAATCCGTGGAGCCCGTTTCAGTGAAAGGATTGGGTTTTCACTTTGTGTATTGATTTTTCTTGTATATTTTTCCTAAAACGCAAGAGTTCTGAACTCAATCAGCCTTCGGTTTTACTTTTGATTATTATTTTTTTTTTTTGAGCTGCCAATTGCGGAAATCGGACTACTGTAGTTTTCTCGGCGCCCCTTTCCCCGAAAATAATGTTCGGAGCGTTTAATTTTTCAAGTGCTAAGAAACAGGTTTTTTTTCTGTTTCTACGGATCTCGCAAATTTCATCCTAATCCTTTCGAAAGTAATGCCATAGATTATCATTAGGAAACAGATGATGCAATTAAGAATCCGGAAACGACTCCAGCAAGCCCCTCGTTTTGAAACCGCGTCTGTGATTGAAAGCACACACAGCACCAAAAAAAAAAAGGAGTCAGAGCAAGTAGACCTTGACGAGACGACGATGTTCCTGAGGAGAACAGTATACACGAGGGTTGCTTCACAAGTTTGGAGACTTTTTGGAATAGATCCAACGGTGTTTCAATAATTTAAACGACAAAAAAAAAAACAAGTCACTTAGCATCATCATTTGGCAACACTTCAGTGCTGTTAAACAGAATTTCCGCTGATTTCGAGGAATTTTTTTTTTTCATGCGATAAATTCAGCGATAGACAAAAATCGAGTTCCATTATTTGATTATGCAACACTTTGACTTCTGGTTGTTCCCGATACAGTGAAGAACTAGTTGAAAGAAATTGATTTTTTGAGGTCAGGGACTGCGTTATTTTTTGCCGTCGAGGAGCAGCAGTTTAATCAACGACAGTAACTCGATTTTTGACACTGTTTTAATTGATTGTTGGATTTATACCATCGGAAAAATGTATGGGAATCAGCGGAGAGTATGTTGAACAGCGCTGAAGTGTTGCCAAATGGTGATGCTGTGCGAGTAAATTTTTTTTGTGTGTTCAATTGTTGAAACTCCGTTGGATCTATTGCAAAATGTCTCACAATTTATGAACCAACCCTTGTGTATATATTGCAACAGCATTCAAGTCTCTTTTTTATTCTTTGCCTGGGACTGGCCTAGTTGAGCAGATGGCTCAGTTCTCGGTCACTAGCTTGGCAACCATGTGCTGTTTCTTCTTGTACCATCCGTGCTGTTACGGGACTGACAAATTCCTGGTTCTCAGTTGTTGAGGATGATGAGGGGAAAATTGCTTGTGGGGTACTACGGGTTCCGCGAAGGGCTCAAGTACTGCGGGTATTTGAGTACGAGTTGAGACAAAAAGCCATCATGGGTTCCACTTTTTGTGTTTTGTACTCAAACGGTGATAAATTTTCATCGAATGGGGCTCTTTTTTTGGGGGGTGAGTCAGTTCGGTTTTAACGACGAGGACAATTTTCCTGATCGTTGTGTCAGATTTATGGATTTCCTGTTCGCGTATTTGTTTCTTTTTATTTTCTTGAAAATTCACGTGCATTACTTTTTTATCTTTTGCGTCAGAGGAATTTTGTCCAGACATTTTTTTCTCTGTCACAACACAGCTGGTTTCCGTTGAATGTACTGGGTGCAGGAATTCTTATGGTGTTCCTGTCGGTGATGCGAATATCGATTTAAAAAAAATTAAATAGAGAAATCACAGACAGGAAATGTTCAGGAAACTTATACGATACATTTTTCAGGTGTTGTGATTTCAGATGATTAACGAGAAAATATTTCAAGAAAAGTGTCAGATTTCGAACAAATTGGTATTGTATAAAGCTTCAGATGTGTTTGAGAATTTAACAATGATTTTGTTAATTGAAATTCCGTTAATTATCTTCACAGGAGACATGATAAAATCGTCTCTTTTTTTAAGTGCACTTGTCTATATTCACGAGAAAGAGATACTAAAGGCGCAATTTATACATATACAATACTGTATATTATTAAGAAGTAAGAAATATTTCTCAATAATTGTTTTAGTCAGATTATGTGTGATTATTCTGAAAGAGTTATTTATCTGTGGAAAGTGCTGAGCTTGAAACTCTGTGGCTTGCTTTAAATTTGAATCTTTTGCTAAATTTTGTTGAATTCAATTTTCATTCCCAACAACATGAATTATCAATTATGTAAAAAGAAGAGTTCTGCGTTCTAATTAATTAATTTGTGTTGTTCACTTTTGCTGATCTGTTGCTCGATTTTTTAATAAAAACTTTTTGCGCTCAAAAAATTGATCAGAATTTCGAATATCTGTTTTTTGTTGTTGTTCGAAGTGATTTTTTTATACTGTACTGTATATCAATTTTGCCAATTAGCCGATCAATTCGCTTGCAGCCGCTTTAATCGTTCAACGAAAATGTAGCAGTTGGTCAAGTTTTCGGATAATGGACTTCCCACACTGGAGTGTGTTTTTACGGTCCATAAACCGAGGCATCACTGTTGTAAGAAAAGTATCGGATGCTCGGGATCTTTCATTTTTGCATACCGTAAATAAATAAATGAATAAATATATATATATATCCTCAGGTCAAGACCTGGTCTGTACGTGTTGCCAACACACATGCGAATACCATGAGGAAGTTGTCAAATAAATAAGCAAAAATAAAAAGAAGTATCCAAAGATGGTTCGGAGAAGATCATGCGCACAAGCCCACCTTCGGGGTTATCTCTTGGGTCTCGGGTTCCATCGTCCTCTCCCATACTTTTATGCTTAGCATGTCTCGTTTCCCAACCTGTTACTCTCTCTCCCTGGGGGAGAAAAAAAAAAAAAAAAAAGAAGAAAAAAAGAGAAAAAGATGAGGGAAACAAGCTAAGATGAGATTTGAGGGCGGACGTCATTTCGTGGGACACTCAATTTTCTAGTTTGACAAGTTGGAACGAACGAAGCAAGGCTAGACGAGCACGACAAAAATCTCCCCCCTCAGGTCAGCGAAAGGGAGGCAAGAAAATGCGCCTTTTTTTTTTCCCTGGCTTGACCTTTTTGTTTGCTTCACACGCGATCCGCCGTTTCATTCAATATACAAACCCTTTCATTATACAAGAACATGAAGAAGGAGAAAACGAAGATGAGTGCCATCGTGAATTTTCCAGCTTTTCCGTGATTTTCCGCGAAAAAGAAACTGGGGGAGAAAAACAAAATCCGATCCCGAGAGTTCGTCGTTTTCGAATGGAACCTCGAAGCAAAAATAAAAATAAAATCGCGTTTCAATTTTTGGAATTGCATCTTTTCGGGAATCCATCTTGTTTATGCGAAATGGAATTAAATCCCACGGGAAACAGAACTGAGAATCTTGGGAATTCATCCAGAAAACTTTTGAACTGACTTACAGAACTTTTCGATGTAAAAAAATCTAATTATAAATTTCGAAGTATTTTACAATATTTCCTTCGTCTACGTTGATTTTTGTCAATAAGGTTTGCTATAGAGCAGACATTTCAACACACATTCGCTGTGATTTTTGAGGAATTCCTGGTCCTCAAACCTCTGAAAAAGACATTTGGGTTTATTTCAGCATTTAAATTATTCAATTTAAACTTGATGCTATTTGTCTTAAAATTTCAATCCGATGTGAACAATTTTCCCATTATTAATATCCAATTTGTTTTCATATTATTTTTTGGCCATGCATGTTCAGCAATAACTTGGAGTAACCACGAGAAATGCCACTATAGAATCTTCTGGTCCTCTTCCCCTACATTTTTAAATAATCGCTAAAGTTGAATTATATGCATAAGAGGATTGTTATTTACATAAAGCAAAGTTATGCATTGATTTTCAAAATGCTGCAATTGGATGACAGGAATCGTTTATTCCAAAAAATTCTACGCCGTAAAATCGTTCCCTTTCAAAAACCAGACGGAAAGTTTTTTTTTTCATACATTACTTATTGATCCCAACGCAGACTGAAAAAATTCGTAGACCGTTTCATGTTTTTAAAGAAAGATCTAGACATTGTTTCATCAAATAAACTGTCTGTGCTACGATGTGCCTTGACGAAAGTAATCATTTCCTCTCAAGTCCTTTCTCCAAGTACAGTATTGTATGTATATGCCAATCTATTTTCTGGTTTGAAAATACTGCATTTTATTCGTGTCTCATTACAGTTTTTTCCGGTGGATATTCCAAAGATCATGCATCAGAAAAGTAATATTTCAGGCTGAGTATTGTGTTCATTCTTACCTTAATTCACACACTTCAAATGCGTTTCCGGGAAATTTTCTGACTGCGATGGACAATTTCGAGGGACTCATTCATTTGAATAATGGTCCCCAAGCGACAGGGACAAAAAAAAAAGGAGGAGGATTTTCTTCTTGTACCATCCGTGCTGTTACGGGACTGACAAATTCCTGGTTCTCAGTTGTTGAGGATGATGAGGGGAAAATTGCTTGTGGGGTACTACGGGTTCCGCGAAGGGCTCAAGTACTGCGGGTTTTTGAGTACGAGTTGAGACAAAAAGCCATCATGGGGTCCACTTGTTTTTTTTTTTTCTCAAACGGTGATTAATTTTCATCGAATGGGGCTCTTTTTTTTGGGGGTGAGTCAGTTCGGTTTTAACGACGAGGACAATTTTCCTGATCGTTGTGTCAGATTTATGGATTTCCTGTTCGCTTATTTGTTTCTTTTTATTTTCTTTAAAATTCACGTGCATTACTTTTTTTATCTTTTGCGTCAGAGGAATTTTGTCCAGACATTTTTTTCTCCGTCCCAACACAGCTGGTTTCCGTTGAATGTACTGGGTGCAGGAATTCTTATGGTGTTCCTGTCGGTGATGCGAATATCGATTTAAAAAAAAATTAAATAGAGAAATCACAGACAGGAAATGTACAGGAAACTTATACGATACATTTTTCAGGTGTTGTGATTTCAGATGATCAACGAGAAAATATTTCAAGAAAAGTGTCAGATTTCAAACAGATTGGTATTGTATAAAGCTTCAGATGTGTTTGAGAATTTAACGATGATTTTGTTAATTGAAATTCCGTTAATTATCTTCACAGGAGACATGATAAAATCGTCTCTTTTTTTAAGTGCCCCTCGTCTATATTCACGAGAAAGAGATACTGAAGACGCAATTTATACATATACCGTATATTATTAAGAAGTAAGAAATATTTCTCAATAATTGTTTTAGTCAGATTATGTGTGATTATTCTGAAAGAGTTATTTATCTGTGGAAAGTGCTGAGCTTGAAACTCTGTGGCTTGCTTTAAATTTGAATCTTTTGCTAAATTTTGTTGAATTCAATTTTCATTCCCAACAACATGAATTATCAATTATGTAAAAAGAAGAGTTCTGCGTTCTAATTAATTAATTTGTGTTGTTCACTTTTGCTGATCTGTTGCTCGATTTTTTAATAAAAACTTTTTGCGCTCAAAAAATTGATCAGAATTTCGAATATCTGTTTTTTGTTGTTGTTCGAAGTGATTTTTTTATACTGTACTGTATATCAATTTTGCCAATTAGCCGATCAATTCGCTTGCAGCCGCTTTAATCGTTCAACG
>CAJPEX010004327.1:0-22501 GCA_905338405.1 Notodromas monacha | reverse complement strand
TCAGCTGCATAATGTGCATTAATTACGTGAGTATCGCACACAGTTCTTCCTGCAAAATTTGGACAAAAATGGGTAAAACTCAATTACCGTACTGTACGATTTTTCCCTGCAAATTTTCCAAAATTTTTGCGGGCATTACCCGCTAGAGCCGCATTGCACATGAAATATGAAAGGGAAAAATTGAATAAAATTGAATTTTAATTTTATTTGAATATAGATAAATAATTTTACCCATGGCAGTTCTGAAATTATGAAAATTTTTATTGAAAAACGGGGTGTATTTATTTTGCAGGGATACACTTTTACCCAAGGTTTCAGCTTAAAAATGAAGGTGCAAGCCTCATTATGAAAGGGCCTACGATTCGTAACTTGAGTGAATATAGTACTGTACTTTGGGTAAGGTACTCAAACTTTAGGGGAACAAATGTCTCGTCTCTGCAGCCCAAGTATTGAATAAACGTGATTGCATTCCTGTACACTTCCTGTATAGGTCATTTAAATGCTACATTCAAAGTTGCATTAATAAAGGAGAAACCAGAAAAATGCGGTATCAGATTTGTGGCGAAATGAGGCATCTAAGTTTGACAAGTTTCATTTCAGATTTTCAAGCATTATACTGTACCTGGCACATGCAGACGATGCTACATTTCAAGTTATTCACACAAATCGCTTCGGAAAGAACCCGAGGGGCCCTTTTTAAGGCGTAATATCGGATTTCTGGGAAAGGGTAAAAAGCAGATATATTTTTGCGAAATGTCAAAGCTGGCTTCTTCGATTGTCATGCCAGGCATATTCTGGAAAGCAGGATATTGAGATACGTTTGCTAGATGCTTCGAAGTACCTATTCCTGGGATTCTGGGTCGAGTACAGTTTCCAGATAAAAAGCTATGAAAGAAAATACCTTCGTCTGAGGAAAAATAAACAAACTTTTTCGCACCCGTGGAAATTTTGAATTCAGAGCGAGGAAAAATGCGTGGGAATGCATGACAATTTTTGGCCAACCAACTCGTCTGGGGTTTTCCCGAAATTCTCTAGAAGATGGAACCTTTATACTCACATATATTCCACCTCATTACCTTTGTGAAAAATGATGGTTAGACTGATTTTAAAACTGCAATATATCCTTACTTCATATCTAAAGCGGATTCAATTCTCATGCTTAAAAGTATATCCAATTGAAGCTTATCTAATCAACCTAATTTACGAACTGTATAATTTTCATGCTGTAATTACGTCATCGTGGGCATCACGGGCATATATGAAGAAAACAAAACCTCAATAAAAGTTGCCGAATGCATATTATTGCAGCGGGGTTAACGACTTAATGCAAGATTAGCAGTAATTATATGCATCTTTCAAAGATTCGGAATTAAATAGCGATACGCAAAATCTGCCTATTGTTTAGAATGACATCGTGGGTTTCTTGACAATTTTTTCAAAATTTTCACATAATTTGTGAAAGAGAACAATGTTGGTAGCAATCATATCCGTTCCTTTTCAGTTCCAAGTCCATTTGGTCGGGGGGAAACGTATTTTTTCCTTCCTTTATTTGCCAGGTTCCGTCGAAACTCGAAACACAACCCGAATTGTTCAAAAGACATTCAACTTCAAAACCTGTTGATGTGTTTAGTAGGTAAAAGACAATATCGATTCTAGGTTGAGAAAATTCAAGTTATTGATAAATTAGGAACGGATTATAGGAATGATGCATAATATACGGATTTGTCGCTGGTTAAAAGCCAGTCTCTTGTTTTTCGATTCAAACAGTTTTTAGTTTGTTAAAGGGAAAACGTGAGTACAGTACAGTACTGTAAATTGCTCGAGGGTTTGTCGAGGAAGTCATATACTGTATGTATATTATTGTGGGTTTATTGTAGAAGGGAGTTTTTGCTTTGAGGCTCGACTAAAAATTAATGTGACTTAATTTCTTAGTCATTTTCAGAGTACTGTATTTAACTTTGTAGTCAAATTGTAAGTTACTTTTATATATAAAAAAAAGTATACGGAACCACACTCAAATTGTTTGAGGCATGGAATCAAGCGTCTTTCTACATAGTGAACCTCTATTTTTTTCGCTGAGTAAACTTTGCGGGAAAGTTTTTCTCTTGTTTTTAATGCAGCCAGTAAGACGTCCATCTTTTTAAAAAAGTTGACTTGTACTATCACAAAAAATCCCATTATTCACAAGCCTCCATAGACTTTTTCCCGGTATCGATTCCACGCTTCCTGTCCATATGCTACCATCTTGGAAATTTATCACACTGTTGCGGCTCGTAAATCAGCTTTGATTTACACAACCAACGCATAAAAAAAGGAAGATGCGAATCTTGGAGTGATGAGATTCCGCAAAAGATGCAATGGTTCATTTAGACATAAAATTTCATCGAGTATAAGACACGCGTCCATTTTTTAAAGCGTTACGTAAGAAGCAGATTCCGTCTCCATATGTAAGATGCACTTTTATTACAATCCATTCTTTAGAAACCAGGAGTCTGCTGATAATATTCATGCTTCAGTTACCAGCTTTATCTCCTGGAAGCGTTCCAAAATCAATCATGGTTATAACAGTACAATAGGCACTCTGGAACTGCAAAAGGCAATGATCATTTGTAGGAGACTGAGTGTCTGAACAAAGAAAAAGAGGATGATCATAATGTGTTACACAACAAACAGCCTATGAGATGGGTTGGAAGCCTCTTTATAGAGGCTCCTAAAAAATTTTTTGTTTAATAATGTCCCAATATAGCACAGAATAAAGCAACTCTTTGAATCTTGATATTCACGCAATGATAATCTCACACACACAAATAACTGTTTGGAGAATTTACATGATTTTCTAGAGCTGAGTATTAAGGCCACTCTTAACAATTTCCACACTTCACTTTTCTTGGGTGCATTTGCACAAAATTGCATTTGAAAATATTCAACAACACAACAGCATCTGCAGCCCACAGAGTTTTGAGGAGAAGTGAGTTTTGGATCAGAGCAGCACACATTTAAATAGAGAGTCCAGATAATGCCCACAGTTACTTCTGCGTGCCAATTTTGCCTGCATGTTTTGAGACAACAACTTCTGCCTCCACTGCACACATTTTTAACATATCATGGCGAGTCAATGCCCCTGGGTTTTGGGGGAAGTCATAATGGGCTCCCCCACCATTTGAGTCTACTAATTCCATGTTGCTGCCATTATTCACAGCTTTAGGGAATGGTTCTTATGGCAGGAAATTTTGCACAACGTTCAAAGACTGTGGAAAAAATGTCTGCTGGAAATTTTTGGCACACTAGGTTGAGCAGCAGCCTTCAATGCAAACTTCAGTTGGTTTTTAGGGCTGCCAATTTCCGGCAGATTTAGAAATTTATCTACAAAGAATCTCCCAAAAAATGGAAGCACAAGCAACAACAAATTTTCTGGATGGGTCAACAGACTCAATCCTTCACAGTTACTTGTTTGATTGGTTTTAATAATTTAACTTTATTTAGAGCTTATGTGGTTTCCCAACAGCAATGATTGTTTTTTCAATTAAATGCCTTGCTAATTTTGTATTGAAAAAATGTTTTGAGAGGAAGAAATTATACATCTTGTGCATGATGGCTCCAAATACAAGATGACGCCAAATATAAAACTCACTCACATGTAAATAAGACTTCATCAAAATGTTCGACGTTTTCAAGAAAATAAGACCTCATCCAAAGCAAAGCCACGCCGTGATTCTTTCAGTCCAATTTTGCAGACACAAAAAAAAACAAAGAAAGATTCATGTGATAAGGGATTTATCAATCATAAATTCAACAGTGTTGAACGGGCACCCTTGAACCGCAAATGGCAATAATCTTTTGTTCAATTAAATTTCCAACCTATTTATCCGAATAAAAGACGAAACTAAATATGACACTCAATCAGATGTGAATATGACTTCATCACACTGTTCGACGTTTTCGGGGAAATTCGACCCCATCGAAAGCAAGCGTCAGTATACAGTACCCTGACTTTTGTTTCCGCCCAATTTTGCTCACACTCGCACCAAAACCAAAATGTATCTTATTTATTCATAGGAATAAGGCATTTATCAAGGACGGAAAAGGGATACCATATACACAATGAATGGTGGTGGTGGTGACCCGAGGAGCGCGACTTTCACGCTTGATTACTCGACAAAAGGCGAGAACTAGGGATGATCCCCAGCGCCTCCGCGTTATTGGCATTCCGACTGGATTATCTGCAGTCTTTGCTGGTCCTTGGCAGCTGAGTCGACAGCGAAAAGACGACGACGACGCGGAACGTCGAATGCGACAGTGGCGGAAGGACGACGTGTTTTGAATTTCAAATTTTCCGCCCCTCCGGTCCGAAAAAATTCCGCGGATGGGTCGCTGCACTTTCCCCCTCTTCACAAAGATTGTGCTTTTTTATTCTTCTTTATTTTTCCACCACTACTGCGTGTGTGGGCGTCAAATTTGTTTTCGTGTACGATCAATGCCGAAATAACGTTGGCGCGAAAAGAAAAACGGGAACAAAAAGTGGCTGCTCAAGTATTTTTCAGACCTCTATAGTTTCGTGGCTCTGCGATTATAGACGAGCCCACAAATAAAAATAAAAATTCAAAAAAACGCAAGTCCTACGATCTACACAGTAATAAAAATCCGAATAATTCAAAATTTAAAAGCACAGAAAACTCAAACCTTTACAAAACAATGCAAACAACAATGCACACAAGGAACACAGCAGTCAGGAAGTCGAAGCAGCAAAATTAATTTTTACCCACGAAAATGTCTTTAAAAAATTAAAAAAAAAGAGATGCGCAATTTATTGCACAGCAAAGTAAAGTACTAAGGAATTAATATTGCAATCTACTACATTGCACAATACTGTACTAAGAGGAATGTGCCAGGTGGTAACGAAAATTGCTGGGTCACGAGCCTCTCGACTGGAAATTCCTGGGTCATGTGATTTTCCCCGTGAAGTTTCTGTCTCGCTGATTTCTGCCGAAAATCGTAGCATTTTTAGCGTTTAGCATATTTCCACCTAGATGTCGTGGTTCATGTTTTCTAAAATGTAGCTGGACGGAAGCTGATTGTATCAAAAAAGATGCCCGAAATTTTGAAAATTTATCACATTCATATGATGCTTTTCAGAATTTCGGAACACGGTTTCAATTTTCATTATTCATTCAGGATGTCAAGAAAACGGAGAGAGTTAAAAGTGCACTGCACAGCTCTGAGGTGAAGATCAGCTGCATCACTTGAATGTTTTAATGAGTTTTCAGAAGGTATGAGTAATACAAAATATTTAAAGCATTTTTTTAATGCTTTGAGAAAAAATAGTTTGATTATTAAAAATTGTCTGACCTTGACAATGCATCTGTTCTGGCAAAAAAAAGGAAAGCGATGAAAAAGTCAGGGCTGAATTTTAAGAAATGTCAACACACGACCAGAGGCTTAATTCAATCTCATTATTGATCTCAGAGTCCCACTCGAAAGTGCAGGTACTCAAAAAAACCTTCTAAATATAAACATAATGGAAAAAACGGAACTCTTGTGCAATTTCTTCTTCATTACTATTAGAGAAGTTCATTGAACAAGGCTTTCATTTCGATTACTAATCAATTATTCAATTCTAAATTTCATTCCGGAAGTTTCTCAAAATTCCCTTCACGTCTTCCTCGCTTAAATCGCAAAAAAAAAGAAAAAGAAAAACTTCGGCGTAATAGTCGAAGAAGATTCCGCTGGTTGGGTTCAAATCAAATTCCTTCCTCTAATTTGCGCTCCAGAGTTTTTCTCGGTCCGATTTTTTTTTTCTTCCTCATTCTAACCTATTCGAAGTAGAGAAATTTGTCGTTGTTGGGAACTTCGATCACGTTTGCTTCATTCGAAGCAACACTCGTATAAATCCAGTGAAGATTTCTATCGGCGATGTCGCGTATTGCAGCAATTGCGATAGAACAACGAGGCTCTGTGAGGATGAATGAATGGACGAGACGCAGTATGAAGACTTTCTTCCACGAAAACAAAACGTGGTGGAACAAAAAGCTTTTTGGAAAGTTTCAGACACAGGAAAAGAAAAAGAAGAGACAAGAAACGGGCTGATGGAAAGCACGAGCTCTATATAGTGCGGCAGGTGGTTCTGAGTCTTCTGACTTCAGGCAGTCCTCTTCCACATTGGATAATGCAATTCTTTCCCTTTTTTTATCCTTATTTTCCGAAATTTTCTTTTGAGAAATCATAAAAAAAAGTTCAGATTTAGAGATTCTTATTCAGCTCATCCTGAACTCCGCAGTTTTTGGGCGTAGAACAGCTCCAGAAAGTATTATTTTAAACGAAAAACCTGATCAGTCGGTGACTGATTTAATAAATTTTGAGGATCACGTGGGAAAAAGGTTTTCAAATTCGTGAATATCTTGAAATCACCCTACGGTTCTCAAAAAATGTTCTCGTCTTTTAAATATCCGAACAAAATGATTTTATGCACGAGAAAAAGACATTCATGAGTAATTAAAACTTCGAACTAAAGAAAGTTGATATAAGTTTCAAGCATAAACTGAAAGAATTTTCTCAGTCTTGTTATGCATCAATTTTTACATTCCAGGTGCGTTATAGGTTGATTTCTTGGCTAATCACGAAAAAAATGTCACCAAGTCATTCGAAGAAAAATCATCAAAAAAGGCCAAGTTATCATCATCGCATTTTGCTGATTTTTTGCAATAAAGTGACGCTCTTTTTTTTTTACTATTTTGAATCTGTTTTACGACAGGATCTTGAATGATTTTTTTTTCATAAATTTGAACTTCATAAGCAATATGAATGTAAATAAGTGTATTGCGACGACTTCTGCGCGAAATGTTCGAGGAGTTTTGGGTTGAACCCATGAAGAAGACGAAGAAGAAAAGTAAATGTGAACAACAAACATCATATTGCAAACGAAATGCGCCAAATGTCAGTATAGCGGACGTGCTTTCCATTTTCTGATGAATTTGATTCCATAAGGTACTTCAAGTTTCTTCAATATATCCGCAGGATATATTAAAGCCCGAAACAGCAGTACTGTAATATATTGCAGGTCAGGATTTCTAATCTCCATATCTCTAACTTCCTCGCATTTGACTTCTCTTCCGAAACTTAGCTTCCATTTCCAACCATCGCATGCAAGTCCACTGGTTATGCAAATATTTGATTCGGAGGGCACAATTTGCTAGTTAATTTAGATTCCTCTCATTTTATACGATTATACTGCAGAACCCTGTACAGCACTTGAATATTTGCATACATCAACGATGCCTCCGTTGAGACTTGATCCAATACTGTATTTTATTGATGTGAAGTAGGAAGACAAATGATTGAATAGGTGTTCTTGCGACATTACTGTATCCTTCTTAAGCTTCAAAATTTAATAAAACTGAAATGACTGAATTGCTCCTGAAGATGTAAATTATTGAAATTGTGAGGTCATTTTAGAGCAGTGGACCAGTGCCAGTCTACAGACGTTTTTTGCCCATATGCGGGAAATGTTCTTCAGCATAATAAATTTAATAAAAAGTAGCCGTTGAGTCTATTCTTTGTACTGTATCTGAAATTTTGGAAAGAATATAACAGTCGGAATTACCTGAAGAAGAAATAAAAGTTGGCTTTTCTCCTAATAATGCTTCAAATTTTCACCAGATGAGATGAATTAATTTAATTCTTTAATCTGGGAAACCTTCCTTCAAATCACAGTTCTATTTGTTTGAAGACATTCCACTATATGCAACTGCTTCAGTGCTTCTTGACTAGATTTTTGCAACAACAAAAAAAAGCAGCAAATTTTTGAATATCTGACATACAGGGTTTCATGCACAATTTTTTTGAGTCCGCAACAATCTTATAAAACCTATTGCCACAGTCAGCATAAATTGTTTCGGAAATTTGTCTCTCCAAAACACTTTTTATAGAAATTCGCAGGTCCGCGGGCACAAAAAGGTTGGGGAAAAATGTTTTAAAGCAGTGTTCCCCAACCCGTGGTCCGCGTGGACCAGCGCCGGTCTGCAGAAGTTTTTTTGCTGGTCCGTGGGAAAATTTGGCGGCATGCAACATTTATAGAGGGTATAGTAATGAGGTGTGTTATCATTATCCAAAATTTTGGAAACACAAATGCAGTTGAAACAATGTAATGCAAAAATGAACGTTCACTTTTCTCTTAATAGCGCTTCAGACATTTCCCCCCCTACAAAATAAACAATTTTATGTTTTCAATGCGAGAAGCCTTTCTTGAAGTCCAGCTTTCTTTCTTTCTTTGAAAACCTGCTTCCTTGGTTCCTTGCTTAACTTTCGTAGTACAAGTTTTTTTTTTTCTGAGGACGTCATGGCAGAAATTAAAAAACATTTCTGCTGGTCAACAAAAATTGAATGGAACTTCGCCGGTCTGCAGAAAATTGTATGAAAATTCGCCAGTCCACAACCCCAAAAAGGTTGCGCCAGACTGTTTTAGAGGTTCTTTTCAATTATGAAAAGACGGCATCTGATGTCCATTAACCCCGAACGCGAACAGAACCTCCCGAACGAAGCACGAACAATAAAGATGCATTATTTATTTTACAATTCTCAGAGGGATTAAGTGAAACGCAGTTTTCCGGCTAATTTGAGAACCCATCAGTCAGTTCCATCGGGAGGGGAAAAGGTCACGACCCCTTCGTCATTGGACATTATATAAATAAAAAAAAAACCCCAAACTACGTCGAAACAGCACCGGAGATCACATATTTAGCCCCCAGGTGCACTGCGGATGCGGCCAAAATAGATGATGGCCAGTAGTGCATATACGTATTATATTCCAGGAATCCGCAAAGAAGAAACTAACAAGGTCCCCGGAGGGACATTCTGGACACAGGGCCAAGAAGCCCAATTTCTGCTTGGGGGGGCAAAGACGAAACCACGTGGGCGGGTTCTCGGATGCAATCACGAACTGCAACAATATAAGGACCCCCGGAGTCCTGCGTTGGGTCGATGCGGATGACGCCATAACGCGAACGGTCTGCTCGTTAGGGGCAAGTGTGGTCCCGGGGTTGATCAACTGAATGTTGGCGTGCTCTCGAGTGGCTGCTATGACAACACGAAATATGCCGCCACTGCCACAGAAAGAACAACAACGACAACAAAAAATAAAAGGCCCAGAGGTACGTGCAATCGGCGCAAAAGGATTTCGACCAAAAGTTCCGCGATCCAATTCGATGGGAGCTGCGGGTGAAGAGGAAAATAAATGTGCTAATTTAGTGATCAATAAGAAACGCTTCGCATTGAGTAAGTATATTTAGACAGACTATGCAAATTATTTTCGAAAAGACGAGCAGATCAGAAATGAATTTTTTTTTTTTTGCGACTGTGACGAAAATAAAGAGGTGAAATAATGTAGTGACTGGAGTCACAAAAGGATGTCGACCAAAAGTTCCGCGATCCAATTCGATGGGAGCTGTGGGTGAAGAGGAAAATAAATGTGCTAATTTAGTCATCAATAAGAGATTCTTCGCATTGAGTAAGTATATTTGGACAGACTATGCAAACTATTTTCGAAAAGACGAGCAGATCCGAAATTCTAAAAAATAATTGTGCGATTGTGACAGAAAAGACGCCCTGAGGTGAAATAATGTAGTGCATGAATTTCGATTAAAAGTTCAGCGATCCAATTGAATGGGACGTGGGTGAAGAGGAAAATAAATATTATAATCATTATAATTTAGTGATCAATGAGAGACGCTTCGCATTATTTATATTTGGACAGACTATGCAACCTACTTTCAAAAATAGGAGCAGATCGGAAATGAAAAAAAAAAATTGCGACTGCGACAAAAAAAGAGGCCCCAAGGTGAAATAATGTAGTGACTGGAGTCGCAAAAATATTTCGACCAGAAGTTCAGCGATCCAATGCGATGGGAAGTGGGTAAAAAGGAAAATAAATTGGCTAATTTAGTGGTCAAGAGAAGCTTCGTCAAATTTTTTTGGAAGGACTACGATATCTATCTTTCAAAAGAGGAGTAGTTCAAAATTGATAAAAAATATACCACTGCCACAAAAATAAAAATGCCCAGAGGTGCAATATTCCCAACCGATTTTGACTAAAATATTTGCGAACCAATTCGATGGGAGGCGGGTGCAGGGAAAAATGAGTGTGCTAATTTAGTGGTCAAGTTTTTTTTTAGATCAGCGATGCAACATGAATCTTCAAAAAGAAGAACAGGCTAAGCTTCGGATAATGAACTGCATCTTCCTATTAAATTTTAATTTGCTGTCGAAAATGACCATATCAACCCCAGTTTTAACAAAATTAAAGAATAATTTACGCTACTGCCACAAAGAAAAAAAGAGGTCAGAGGTAGCAATAGACGCAAAAGAATTCAATTAAAAATTTTAGCAATCAAATTCGATGAGAGGCGGTGGTGAAAAGAAAATAAATGTGCTAATTTAATAGGGCTCAAGTTTTATTTTTTTAAACAGTGATGTAATATATATCTTTGAAAAGAAGAGCAAACTAAGCTTCGGATAATGGACTGCATCTTCATTTGAAATTTTGAGTAGCCGTAGAAAATGATCACCTCACAAACATTTTTAAGGAAGTGAAAAAATCGCTTATTCTACTACCACAGAGAAGAAGCCCAACGGTGAAATCGTTGAAAAATATTTCAAAAAAATGTTTCGCCAACCAACTCGATGAAAGGCGGGAGGAGAGAAAACGAAATGTGCTAATTTAGGGGTTAACAGACACTTCGCATTAAATTTATTCGGACAGACTATGCTATCTATCTTCAAAAAGAGGAATAATTCAAAAATAAAAAAAGTATGCTACTGCCACAAAAAAACATATATTTTGCGATAATCGCAAAGGATTTCTACAGAAAGCGTTGCCAACCAACTCAATGAGGAGCGGGTGAAGAGGTAAGAAAGTTATGATTTAATGGCCAATTAGAAACTTTTCGAATATAACGTTTTTCTTGGGACAGACTATATAAAAGGTGGACTCCCTCTAGAGTCTAGAACTAAACTCAAGGACCCAGAATTTTTTTTTTAGATAATTTCGTTGTATAGAACCCCTAAAACATAGGGGGAGTGCCCTATGATACCACACAAAAATTCGTCAAACGGAGAAAATGGTTGAAGAAATGGTTTTTTACGAGGGCATACAAATGGTTTGAATATACAGTACAGTAATTGAATGACCCATAAAATATCAAGTACAGGTGGATTCGCTCTGCGACGATCTTGTCCACAGCTATTTTTACCATAAACTGATTTTTTTCGTGTGGTCCCACCTGGTTCTCTCTTCATGTTATAAGGATTCTTTAAAAAATAATTTTATCCACAATGATTTTTCATGGTCCCATCATGAATTTGTTTTAGAGAGAGACCAGCACCTCTTCTTCTGTAAAATAGGCTGGTTACAAATTTATCAAAGCAGATTATCAAATTTCGCTGTTCATATCTCCTCTGAATCTTCGCTGACCGATAAAATAACAACAAACCGGACGAAGAAAAAAAAATCTGCCCAACACGATTAATAAGGACGGAAAATAATTAATCAACCAAATAATGAAATAGAATTGCAATTCCATCGTTACTCATTTTTAACAGATTATCTTGATGACGAGATTCACACTCGTCAACCGATTTCGAAGAAGCGAAATCTCCCGAATAATTCCAAATATAGAGCATAAAATTTGTTTCAATTTCATCTCCTCGATATCAAAGAGAAAGAAAATTATGGCATCATTGATGCAATTGAACGCGAACATTCGGAAAAATAAGATGAGAGAAACAGTTGTCAAAAGTTTTCTTCGAAGATTTATGTCCAAGTTCCGCGCACTTGCAATTCTCTCATCATGACTTGAGCCAGCCAAGGCTAAATTTATGCTTAGATTAATAATAGATTCAAGTCATACTCTTTAAAAACTTGTCCTACAATTGCTTCTAAGATGGCGTGAAGACATCATACGCTTTCTAGAGGTGGCCATATCCATTTTAAAAATACCGTAACAAGTAATTTTAATATAATTGCAAATAAGTGTTTTTGTGGTCTACCCTGCTGAACCCCATTTTTCCCGGACGAGTGACGTGTGGTGCGTCGGAAGTTCCAAGAGAATTCCTGTCGCCGCTCGGAAATTGCAACTTCCCAGGCTTCAATCGCTCCCTTTTCCTACATCCATTCATTCTTTTCGTTCATTCCTTTGAAATGTAGGAAGCTTTTTTACGCACTTGTAAGACTGCGAATTACGAAAAGTTCAACGGCTCTGTGATCGATAAGGAAGGCGTGTGAGGGGTTCATTCTTTGATTATACGCGCCGGAAAAATTGCACGCGCTGCTAATTTCTCGAAATTTCCCCGAAAAGTTTCGCACCTATATAAGAGCCGATATTTCCGATGGAGAAAGTGAATAACGCGTGCATATATGGAATATTAAAAAAAATTTGAACTTCGCTGCGATACACTTGGGTTGGATTAATTATTTTTTTCAAAGCTTCTCATTTCATGACTTGGGCGAGTGATGCTTCATGAAAAAAATGACACGCTATCAAAATGGAAGGGGAATTCCCATTTCTTTTCAGATGAATTCTCACTTCGATTATACATAAGAAAATTAAACATGAAGATTACTGCTATTTATCGAATGCATGCTGAGATTCCTGATGGTAGACGCAGAACGACAGATCCCTTATTGTATGCTTTTAGCGTGGAAAATCCGAATCTAATTATTGGAAAATGGACGGTATAAAAGTCAAATTACGGTATGTAAATTTTGAGATCAATCGCCCCTTCTTGGAACTCTTAACGAAAATGAAACTCAAGTCCAACCCTCCAGATTGCTGTGCTGGAATCTTTCACACTTTCCCGGAAACAAAATCTATCATCAATTTTTTTTTTATTCCGAAAATTTGAATCCTTCTCATAAAAAATAATGATGCGCCTTTTTGAACGTTTATAGCATCTCGTCGCGATGAGCGAGGGCACAACGTGCCATTTTTTTTAGATAGCAACTAGTTATTTTCACTGTCAAGTTCACCCACAGGAATTCGTCAAGAATAATAGAGCTTTTACCCAAAAAACAGTCTAAATTTATCGTACATTTTCTGCGTATAGTTGCGCAGGCTGTTCTCATACCAAAGGAAAACGACTTAAAACAGTGACGTTTGTTTGCATTTTTGAATATTCTTCTTGTTACCAAAATAGTTCCATGGCAATTTAACAACATGAACGGTGTTCTGCAAATTCAGCCTTCCCTTAACGGACGAATAACTTTTTTTTTAGCATGAAATGTAAACGTTGGGCGCGTTTAGAAAATACGTCAAAAACATGATTGACCTACAGTATTATGACGCAAATATGGTCGTGTTTATTTTGTAATTCCGAGCAATAATTATATTTGATGCCTAAGAATAATTTTATAATTTCAAAACACTCCGACAAAAGGGTTTCCTGCAGTTGAGAAAATTGTCCTGGCAGTATTGAGGTCCCTCCCTTTGTATATTCACTAATTCAAGTGTACACTCCGAAAAGCATGGCATGAAAATTTGCATCGGATTTATGCATATTTCGTCTTCGGATCTGGATAATGAAAAGCCAACACGAGTTATTCCTAGAACAATTGAGGCCGCTTGCTAAATATTTTTGCAGTACCGTGCCAAATTGAATTCGTATCTTGAATCATCCGCTACCCCTATCATGGTTCTGGCTACCAAATGCCGATCCACAGCCAGTCGGTAATGAAAATATAAAATTTATTTCCTGAAATTGCTGGTGAACATAACGAAAATTGAAGTGCAAAAACGTTTTACATGCGAATTCGCAGTAAAACCGGGTCCAACTCGTAAAATTTGAAATTTATTTCATATTTGGCGTCATAATGAAAATGCATGGAATGTTCTCTAATCTGACTTAGCTCTGACAAATCCGATCGCTTTTATATAGGAGATTTCTCCGAACAGCGATCATTAGGAATTCCCACTAAAATGCACTAGTACGAAAAAATCCCACAAACTCACCAGCATCAAAGTGAGTTGATCTTAAAGCTTGTTCTGTTGCACACATGCATTGTATTTTTTTTATGAGGTTTGTGGTAATGAATGCGCACCTTTTTCTGAATAAATTAATAATCGCGAAAATATTGACTTATCTGCTTAATTTAAAAATGTCAAATTGTTACCCTCGAAAATTCGAAATTTATTCATGGTAAATACCATGCCCGGTTAATGTGAGTTCTGCATGGTGCTTTTGAAAATTGAAGGTATTTCTTTCGGATTGACATAAAATGCAGTCGGAACTTTTGAAGCAAACTTCGTCGCTAATGTACAAAAGGCCCATGCCTGCTTTTCCGAATGAAGTCGTCGCGACGAGGAAATCGTCGCAGTTTCCACAATCTTCGCCCCGGGGGAAGGAATGTGGTGAAAACGACCCGCCGGGCCAGGGAAATTATCTGCCCCCTCGTTGACTAAATTACTGCGAGCGGGATCCCATATAGCGAGAGGGAACAGGCAAATGTTTTCCGGGAAAGGACCCACATATCGTGTTCTTCTTTCTTGCTGATCAGGAATTGACCAACTCGTGCTGATATTCATAAAAATAAGTTTGTACTACTGTGCAATATCGACGTATTTATTTATGGGCTAATGGCCGAGCGTTTTGAATAATCCTGAATAATCCGACGACGTGGAGGATATTTAAAAATTAGATAGACTTTCGACTAAAAATAAATTAAATGCGTTCAATAATAAGCTATCGTAATATTTTCGATTTTCTCAAAATTTTGAAGAGCCACAGAGTCCCGGAGTTTTGAAAGTTATTCTCTGATATGAGTTTCGTTTACTTTTCGCTTGCATTCGATAATATACTGTATTATTTATTTATAATATATTGCAAGCTTTTTATGCTCATCACATGTTTATTTGTTGTAAGATTTAAATCAGCCAACAAAAGCTAGAAATGTTGAAATTATAATGACTGTGTTCAGGACGAATTTCAGGTCGGCTGGCTTCAACTTCGTGTACGTTGAACTGCGTTGAACAAAGGCTTTGTTATGCTACTTCATTTTCAAAAATTAAAAATTAAAATGGAGCGATTCTTAACTTTTTCAGATAAAACTCCAAGGATCAAAAACGTTGGAACGAATTACGTCGGGATGAGGCAACAGCTAGTTGAAAGATATGGATTCTCGTGATAATATTCTCCACGCGCTTTTTTTTATTATTACTCGTCAATGAAATTATACATTGATGAAGGGAAGTAGGATCGTCAGACAAATATTTATCTTCGTTGCAAGAAAGTTTTTTCTTCCGAAGTGCATCAAGTCCGGGCTCAGTACCCTTATAACATTTAGGGGTTGTGGAGAGCATTCTTCACAAAAAGGTCACGTGCGTCAAATGTCAAACTTCATTCAGGGAAAATAAATAAATGGAAATGCATTCTTGCGTTTGAAGATCAGAACCATGTTCTTATTAATGTTCCATGCCTGAGGCGTAATAATATACACAAAATACCAAGAACAGGCATTCTAAAATCAGAACGTTTTTTTATTTTCCTCTTTCACGACAAATAAAAGTCTTGGTGGCAATAATGGGAATTTTTCAGTTTTCCGGGGGTTTATTTCACTTGTACGGATTAGACAAATGACGTAATCGCATATTTTATTTGACTAGATTTAAATTGAAGCTTATGTTGGTACGGAATTTTCCATTCATTTGTCAAGCTTCCAAGATACTGTATTACGAATTTCACATCGAAGGTAGTGTATTTATTTTAAGCATTAAAGTGGTACACCATGCATATACAATTCCTCATATATTTTCAGTCATATGAGAATCTTACATGCCACATGGATTGAATAAAAATTATTCTTTACGTGGTATGCCACAAATGTAAACTATGGATATCGCTTATACAAGTTATATTCATGGTTTGAAATTTTCTCTGATTAAAGGCAGAAGTACTTCGAAAAGTCTCCGTCACTGCACACATCATGGAATCTAACATTACGAATATAACTAGAATAAACCCTCTAAACTCTCAAGTACTAGAATTCACTGAGTCGTAGTGCATCGCCTTCAGTGCATAACACATATAAAGAGCTCTAGTACAGTAATTTGAAACTTCAAATTACTACCACAGCCGAAAATCTTCACATTTTTAATGACATCATCCTTTCTTATCTAAGTGTACCAGCAGTGCACCAAACTTTTTTTTTAACCTTGTGCATGTTTGATCAAATTACAATATTCTGTCTGGCCGAGCCGTAAAAATGCAATTAAAATATATCTAACAGTTCTGTGATTTTCCATAACTTTGCCGAAAAAGTTTGAATTAACAGATTTTACGAGTGTGGGGTAAAAATCGAAGGGATTACGGATTTGCGACAAAGTAAAAATTACAATCTCCGAATTAAAGTCGAACTTCAGCACACACTACACTTCGGAGAGGCGATTACAATTTTTTCAGAGGAAATCAGTGACTCGTATTTTTGAAGCAGAATTGGGCCTTGAACAAGTAAATTTTATCAAAACCATTTGGCAGACAAGAGAACACACTTACTGTACATTACTTCACATTTGAAAATGGGCAGAAAAAAGTTGTGATTTCCTTCGCATACTGATGTCAATTTTTCTCCAGGAAAGAATTTTCAAGTTCCGTGCGAAAAAGTTTTTTATTCCAGTTCTTAAAAAACTGCAAGTGAGATTATTGATGATGGAATCCGTCAGCAGCAATAATTTTCCACACCACGAATTCTTTTTTGCATCCGGGGATCGATCTGCATTATTAAAACTGTTCCTCCCTTATTCGAAGTGTTTCAACTGAAGATCAATTTGTTACCCAGAAGATTTATTCGCCAGTGAGAAAAACGCTCGTCAACCAACAATTTCCTTAATTAAGGAGTTGATCGTAATCTTAATTTCATTTATTCAAATATTGAAAACACGATCTTCGGCAGTTTGACAAGGCTACTCACCGATGACGAGGCTGAGCAGGTCGGCGAAGGCCAAGTTGAACAAGTAAAAATTGGTCGCCGTGTGCATGAACTTGTTCTTGACAATGACCAGCATCGTGCACGCGTTCCCAAAAACCCCGGTGAGGAACAGCAACCCGTACAACACCGTGATGGGCACCACCACGGCGGTCGGCGGGCGCTTCGGGCCCAGGAGACACTCCAGAAACGGCGCCCAATCCGCCACTCGTCTCACCGTCACGTCGCCCAACGCCAAGCCGGACAATGACGCGTTTGCCTCGCGTTCGTAACATCGCACGAAGTCTCCACTGACTGGCAACAATTCCGCTGTCGACGGGGGCAACGACGACGACATATTCAGCGCCATTTTATTCTTCAAAAATTATCGACGAGTGCTTTCGGCGTGCAACACGAAATAAGTCCTTCTTCAAGCGGATGAATAGTCTCTTTGAACGCTCTTCATGGCGGTAATTCACGGTTTCTCTCTCTCTCTCTCTCAATTTTTTTCGAGTGAGACTAGAAACTTGAGAAAACACCAGCGAGATTTTCGCAGCAAATCTGCTCCTGTTATATACAGAGCCCTGTATATAAGAAATGATCAAGTACAAAGTTCAAGTGCCACGTTCACGTGAAACGAAGCGCATAACTCGTCGTGCACGGCAACACAAAGAAGTTTCGGTTTCAAGTACTGTATTCGTACTTAGCTAAGAAAAGTTTTAGTACATGCCTCAACGAGCTGAAAAGAAATGTATATTGTGTGTATACAGCAAGTGTGTCTTGGCGCTTAATAATGTACGACCTTTTCTTTCTTTGTGATTTCAGAATCTCTCGACACGCAAGGAGGTAAAATATTATAATCTATATGTTTGCTTTTAAACCAAAATGATGAATTATAGTACAGGTGGTACCTTGAAAAAGTTGGTGGGGCGTTACACAGGTAGGTTGTTAAACCGTTAACTTAAATGACCCTCCAGTTGAACGTTAAACTGGAGACGGGACGTTAATTTGTGTGTTTTACAGTTTATGTTGCATCTTTTCTAACCATTTTTTGTTGTCTTGCAATTTGATTGTTTCACAAATTTGACTCTAGTTGTGCAGCAATGGATTAGGGTGGGATTGCAGGGCACCACCTGTAGTAAATTCAATAAACAAAATAATTCATGGGAGCTGTGAAAGTTTCACCAGGTGGGATTTATTTTTTTTCCGTAATCAAATGAAAGAATACGACTGAACTTGATAACTAGAACTTCCCTAATAAGTCAGATACTTCCCGATGTCGATTTTTTTAAAGTCTTTTTCAGATTTTTCTTAGAAAAAAGGCATTAACAACTTCCCTAACTGAAAGGCTTTTCTTTTCAGCCACCCATTAATCGAATTTTCTGTAGGCCTTTGATTTAGCTATAATTTTATTCTCACAGGAAAAAGAAAAGCAATAACATGTAAAAATGCGTTTTGGAAGGAAGAAAAAGACTAATTGGGCAAGTAAACCCTTCCATCGAAGTTCAGCATCCTCTTAGTTATTTAAAAATAAATTGAAGTCCCAGAGTGTCACCAAGTAAAATTTCCCGTGATTCTTTTCTTTTCCTAAAAATACTTGTTTCTCCAACTCGCATTTTTTGCTGGTCCCGTGAATTTCAAATTAAAAGACCCTCGACTGTGCATTGCAATAATTGTAAATTTGAATACTGTGGCTCATAAGAAAAAATAGACGCATTGAACATATGGTTTACATTGAAAGTTCGCAGAAAAATTATTATGAGGTACCTTTTTGTTTGCGGAGAATAACTTCGCAGTGAAATTATCTTGGATTTCTTGAATCCAAAAAAAAAAAAAAAAAACGAGAGAAAAATCACGATCCTTCAAAGCGAAATTTTTAAGTGGTTCAGTACATCATGAAATAATCTGAACAGCACCTTTTCATCTCTTTTTTAAACCTATTATTTTCCGCGAGGATTTCTTGAAAACAATTCTTTCAGAAACAAAACAAAATGTGCACCCGCTCATGAGCAAAATTGAGTGGGGAACATCAAAAACGGAAAATTTATGTTTGGTTTCAAATAATGAACTCTCACGGAAAAATGGAGGAGAACATTCAATAGAATGAAAATGTTAGACTACGGTGAACAATTGAACATCCCATTTAGATGTATGATCCCTGGCCTAAATGCTAAGCTGCAGGATCTTCATTTTATTGGCGAATGTATTCCGCGATCCTCAGCTTTAAAAAACATCAACCGCGTTGCTCTTAATTGTGCACTGTAAATTATGTCGAGGAACAGTCTTCAAAATATGCTCAAATTCTTGTACTTCGACGAAATTATTTCTCACTTCCTCCCAACACAAAATAATCCACTGATCACCAAAATATGTTGTGAAAGAAAAAGCTTCTGTTGCTTAAACAGTTTTCTGAAAAAAATCGATTGCATTTCTTTCATAAAATCCTGCTTGACTTGTTCACTAAAAAATTAGGTGAAAGTTTGTGTCCATGATTATAATCTAATTCAGCGTCCTAATTCTGTGATTTCTTTAAAATAAAGCAAGATCTTTGCGTTGATACACGACTCGTATTGTGAATTTCAGAAAAAAATATTTTAAGGGGTTTTTAATTTTTGGTGGGTATAGATGAGTTTATAATCGGAAACTAAATTCTCAAATTCGCATGAGATAAATCTTACAAGAATTATGAAAAGATTATAAATAATTTTATGAATTCTTTTGCAGCAATCAACATGTTTCTTCCATGAGATTGCGGTACTTCTAGATTTCTAGAAAAATCGTGCTACTGCTACGTCAGAGAAAAACAATTTTCGCAGAACCATTTGGCCCGTTTTTCAAGGTAGAAAAAAATCGGGATCATCTTCTATAAATAGCAGAATGAGCTGGAAGAATATCCCGGAGATTTTCTCCCGATTGATTTACCGGAAACGTCGCTTCAACATTCGAAGCATATAGAATTCCTTATATATGATCGTATCCTTTCCCCACTGTCAAAGCTCATTTTACAGATAAGAAACGTGATTCGAGTTTTTGGCACAGAACGTGAAATGAAACCGACAGTTCGGAAACTCATGCTTTTCCCTGTTCAAAATAACCCACTGTTCTCAACTTCTGTGAAGAATATGAGTGTCAACATAGGAAATCGTAAATTTATTCGGACTTACTTCAGTATCACTTCTTGGTCTCTTATAAATGGACACCATCAAAATCAATGATGACAACATTTCACGTTTTCTTCCCATTTTCTCTCAACAAAAATATAAAGCCTCGATGACACGNAAAAGGGGTTCGCATGGGCCTGCTCAAGTTCTTGTTTCTTGTCGTCGAAGCGCCGCATCAGTAATGGATGCCCCATGCAGGAAACCTGCGGCTCAAGGTTTCAGCGGGTAAAATGGAGTAGGGATGCTTCCAGGACTACTTCCGGGGTTTACAGATACAATCGACATCTGAGACTGCTTATATACGGGACTCAGAAATGGGGGGGATGAAATGTTTGAACCGAAGACAATCCCGACAGCTGCATCACCGTTTTGCAATTACGACTTGAGATATATATATATCCGGGATGTCAACATCAAATGATTCTCTATTGCTGGCACTGCTTTCAGTATATAGTCCAAAGGAATCCTTCCATTATACAGTATCTACATAATGCAGGGGTTCCCTTATTGTTTGCTGACACGTGATGCTCAAAACGCCGCGGTGGAGAAAATACGTCGGAGCGAAAAACGCCGTTATAGTCACAGAATTTACTCCCAGTTTCGGTCTTGTCTTGAAGTGGATGAAAATCCATTCGTTTGTTTGGAACTGATTTTCGTGCACAGTCATTGACATTTTTTTGTGAAACATACTTTGGCTTGTGATTCAAATTTTCCTTTCATTTTTATAGCGTTGGCATTGTCTCGGATTTATTTCTTTTTTGTTAACTGCATCATGTAAGTAAAGAGAAGGAAGAAAATATTTTACTGCATCTTAATTATGGTAGAAACACCTTATTGTGGATATTATTTTCCGGCTACTAGAATTGCTCGCAAGCATATATTGAATCAAACTTAAAGTTAAATCCTTTACCAAATCAGATTAGAAGTGACCTGTACAGGAAGCTTTCCAAACTTAAAGTTTGATTTTTTTCATGTCCAGAGTCATATTCTCCAAACATGGCGCATGTACTGATTTCTGAAAGTCTCGCTAAAGCATTTTGTCCGAAAAAAATACGTCCATAGTTTAGCATATACCTTAAAAAAAACTTCATAAATACCCGCGAAATCCGTGAAAATCGCTCCGAAAAATAATATTTGAATCATTTTAAATTGTGAATGGGTGGATTGAACCAGAACCAATACTTTTAGGTTTCCTCAATCCAGAGTGAGCTCCGTCAATTTGATCAATTTTACAGTTGATCCATTGAATTAAAATACAAGTACTATCGTTTTAAAGTGCAACAGCTGATTTTTTTTTAAAGCTAAGTTGATCCAGTAGCTTTTTCGACCTGAAATTCTAAAAAAAAAAGTACTGAAGAAAACGAGAATTAGCATCACTAAAATATGTGCATGTGGTGAAACAGACAGAGATAAATAGAACTTCTGATTCTGAAAATGCCTTCGTGTATTGAACCTTGTTTGATTCTTTCTTATGTTTTTCAGGCACCAGCATGGTTCCGGTCATTTCTGACGATAGGAAACAAACCCTTTCTCTTTGGCGGAAACGAGTTTCACGCCGAGCTGAACAGACTTCTGTGAGTATCGAAATAGGCGTGTCAAACATGAAGAAGGATCTTCGGAAGTCTTTCAGAATTGAGGTCAACAAGTACGAGGGCTTTTCAGAAGTCTCATGAAGTCATGACTCATGAGTTACCAAAAAAATTGCCACATTTTAAGCATGGAAAACTGATCAAATATTATTTGTCTGAAAGGAAAAAGAAAATCGTAGTTCCCGCAGATTAAAAAAAATCGAAGTACAATATTTCTAAAATTTTTAACTAATATTTGCGAGCGTTATTGAGACTTTAAAAACCCACCTGACTATTACGTACTGCAGTAGTGTCCATCGAATCAATCTGTTTTTTTATACAAATTTTAAAAATACTGTACTTCAATTGTTCCACGAGTTTTAAAACCTCATGTTGAAACCCTTCTTTTCAATAATTGCCTCCCTTAATTGTTGTCAGTCTTGTGTTAGAACGTCTCTCATATAGGGAAAAGTGCTGCGTTAATTATCGAAAATGCAACAATTTTTAACTCGGCTGGAAATATTGAAAAAATTAGACTGTCAGCCAATTTTATCCGCTTTTCGAGTGAAAACTAAAATGTAAAACCGCCATCCCCTAAAATTTTGTGTAGGTGGCTACTATAGGTGCCAGCAACTTCCTAAAATGGTCCAACAATTATTTCCACCTACGGTTTGATGAATCTCGAATTACACAATATGAGGATTGGTTCATAAGATTTGTTGGGAATAAATCCCGACAATGTAAAGATTAGAATTTATGATTGAAAGTTTGTAAAGTGAAGTTTAAATAAAACACAAGAATTTGGTCGGGCTACGACCGGGGTGCAAAAC
>CAJPEX010004326.1:9119-22512 GCA_905338405.1 Notodromas monacha | reverse complement strand
ATGTGTTTCGGAAAGGAATGAGAATCATCGTCGTACGGGGTTTTTATGTGTACTGCATATATAGAAAACACTTGGAACATTTCTGAGCAAACAACTAGAAGAATTGTGTAGCTTCGAAGCAGTGTGAGATGAAATGCGTGGAATGTCAAAGAGGAACCCTCACAACAAACCAGAAAAAAATGCTTAAAATCTCTGGTTTTTGAACGTTTGAGTCAGACACGCGAAATAGTTTTGAAGGGCTTAACGGGTATAAAATTCGTCTGTGAATTGAATCAATTTAAATCCCATTATAGCTCTCTGTAAATTATCGATTTTCTCGGAAGAACTACAGTCGGTGTTTTCCCAGATGGACGAGTATTTTTTTCCAACTCTAGACCTACCCTGTAGCAAATTTTGAATACGTTGTTTTAAATGAAATACTGTGCCCACGGAGAAAAACAGGAAAATGCGGGTGCATTCGACAGATAACAAATGACTTATTCATTTTATTTAAATGGCTGTACAGTAACCAAAAAGAGATAATCTCAAAAAAGCGAGCAAAAAATAACACTTACAGGAAAGAGTAGATGTACGAGGATTTAAAAAATAATAATACATTTATAATAACATATAATTATATATACATTTATAATAATAAATTTAAAAAATAAGGTAACCATAACATGACTTGATACATTTTGAAAACGACAGTTTTTCTACCTTCTCAATGCAGAATTGCTTTTATGATGTTCAACTTTTTAAATGTCGCTTAATTTTCTTTGTAGTAAGTATGGCAGTGAAAAAAATCAGTTCACTTGGAGAATTGAATTAAATATTATCACAAATGACCTCGTTTTTTTTCTAATTATAATGTTCCTGATGTATGTTTGTGATATTAATGAATACTCGTAACAGAGCTGATTGCTCGTGGGAAAGGGAAACATATACATAATGCATGTGGATGACAAATGATGTCGTTCTGCTATTAACCCTAGAAGTACCTCGAAGAACCCATCTGTTATTTTGAAGTGCGTCTATAAAAAAAAAAGCGCAGATGTGTCCCCGAACCCCTTGTGCATAATATCAATAACTTTGAAAGAACGGAATGCTCATGAGAACGGGAAACATACAAGTAATGCATTATTGTGACATATGACCTCGTTCTGCTCCTAACCCTGGTACTGTATAGTACCATAAATAAGCCATTTGAGCCTGCTCATCCACGCGGTGCCTGCTGCTGGTGCTGTTGTGGTTGGTTCCTCTTTCCTCTTTCTTTCTCCGAGCAATTTTTGTTTGTTTGTAGGTTGTACATACTCCTATAATACGTATACTTGTAGTACAGTACTTTGGTGTATATTTGTTATTTCGTCATTCTGTCAAACGGCGTGTATTTAAAGGAGAAAAAACACCGGGTTTCTTTCCTTCTTGTCTTGGCGTTTCTCTCGACATTTTTCTTCGTCTTTCTCTCTCTCTCTCTCTCTCGTCTCTTTTTCTCATTTCCCCCCTTTTTTCTATGATTTCATTTTTTTCGTATCTTGTCTCTCCTTCTTTCTTTCTTTCTTTTGTTGCTCTTTTTCTTGACCTTCGTTGCAGCGTGTACGGGTCAGCGGAGAACTTCCGCGAGAAGGAGAAGGAGATTCTGGACAATATCCTGGGTCCGGGCACTTATGACTCCAGGATCCGGCCCTCGGGCCTCAATGGCACTGGTGAGTGACTCAGTTTCGATGCTTCACTTTTTTTTCTTTTTCTCGGTTCTCTCTCATTTTTTAAATTTCTTTTCTCTCGCGTTTTTATTTTGTATTTATTTTATTTCGCCATTGTTCGACACTTCAAGCCGTCACGTCGATCCGCCCCGGCTGTTTCAAAGATCGTAGTGTACCTACTTTTAGCCCTTGGCACTTGGAAAGGGCGGAAAGATTTTTATTTTTCAAGATCCTTTGGAATTTCGCGCGAATTTTCAGAAAGCATTCGATGCAGCGGTGTACAATATAGTTTCATCTTGTTCAGTTCTATTTTACAATGGGGTTAGATTATATGTAGGTGTCATGCTTCGATTTCTATAGTTTTTCTAAACTTAGAAATTTAAAAAATCGTATTCAAACAAGTGATGAGAGTAATACTGTAAATGGTCAATTTGACAGCGTGGACCTCATGGCTTATTCTAGGAGAGAAACAATTTTACAATGACAAATTTTGATGAAATGCATAATTTTTAGAAATGGACGCTCGCTTAAAATAGCTATGATTATTTCTGGGCTTGATGTTATGCTTATAAATAATGATGCATGACAAAGATTTTCCACTGCGGATTCGTGTACGAGTACTGCCGATAGATATCGGACGCTATGTAATTGTCAAGTGGTGCACATTAATGTCCGAGATTAAAACATTTTAGAGCTTTCTGAGTTTTGAAGTTGGACCCCCGTGTCTCTAACCAAAGTTAAAATGAACTGAGTGGGGGGGGGGGGGGGGGGGGGTTATTTTTAAAATGCTGCATTCTGAGATTATATGGGGGGGGGGGGGGGGGGGGGGGGGGGGGGGGGGGGGGGGAGGTTATATTTAAAATGCTGCATTCTGAGATTATATATGGAGTTTTCTCGAATAAATTTGTTCATAACTAAACTTAACAACCAAAATGTAAATTTAGCTGAAGTCTCAAGAAAGAAAAGCTATTTAAAAGTGGTAAAATTTAATAAAATTCATTTAATAATTTTTTTCATTTAATAAAATCCTTTCGTGTATTTAATTTCGCTTGATTTGTCATTTGGATTTATTCTTCTCAGTATTTTTGAAGGAAGGAATTGTGACGCTGCTGCGCATCGAAGGTTTCTAGAAATTCATGAAAATTTGTTTCAAGAATTTGCTTTGAAAATCCTTTCATTACCTGTTTGGGGTTTTCGAGATCGTGCTGACGATTGATTTGTTGACGTGGTGATTTGTTTTCGTGGTGAAAGACCAACAAAAGGACCTGATTTATTGTTATGCATTCTTGATTTCGGTGTGGGTGACATTCTCTGGAATACAGTATTTTGTTCTACGGTTTTGAGTGATATGTTATATGGGGCTGATTGAAACTTGAGGAAAGTGTTGGAAGCCACCTGCTGCCCATGCTGCGTTTTTTCAAGAAATTTAAATTTTACTCGGATTTACTGAAATCTCACAAATTTTTTCGAAGAACGACACGTTTCGAGAGAGAATGAAGCATTCTTATTCGTATAAATGCTCATTTCAGCTATAAAATCCTCGAAAGACGTGGGAAAAATTAGGGTATTTGTAATTTTTTTTCAAGGTTTTTGATAAATTTATTTCGTCTTAATTTTGATGTATTTCTTGTGCAGCTTATCATAATTGAAGACCCTCGAGCCTATAATTCATGTCAAATTGAAGTCTTTTTAATTCCGAGGTTTTGTATTTTTCTTCAAGTTTGCCGTGAATTTGGAAAGCCACGGAGTTTTCTATAGACGCTACAGCAAACAGATGGAATAAATTACTCAATTCTGGAATTAATATCGTGTCGAATATCTTTAGTCGTGTAAATTTAGAGTTGGTTCGAAAATATCGAGTTAAGCAGAACTCCGAGGCTTTAGAAAAAACTGTTTGCGGCTCTTCAAGCCTTTTGCAGTAGTTCACGAGGGCTACTGCAACAATCAAGTAATTATAAACGTAATTACCCAAAGCCTCTGATAGATTTCTTGAAATATAATAAATATATTTGAAAAAAAAATTTAAGGAGATAGCCGAAAAACTGGGCATTGAAATTGAGTGGTCATTATTTTCTGTCCGTTATGTGTCCCCCCTTACTCCATGCGCAGACGGGCCAGCTGTCGTAAGGATAAACCTGTATGTCAGGAGTATTGCAAAAATTGACGATGTGGTCATGGTGAGTAAGAAGCAAGACTAAGTTGTACGCCTGTGCTGAGCATTTTGGAAGAAAAAAAAGAAGGAAAGAAAAATATATTTGGGACCGCATCGAATGTTAGACGACCGCTGCCATGCGGGTCATCGTTTATCCCTTCCTGTATTAGTGTATTAGCGGAGCAACGATGAGACTTTCGGATCTTATAGTCCTTTTTATACTCCGTGTTGCCATGCTGTATTTTCTCCCCCACAGGCCTGTTCTCCCGAATTATTTGGATGTTAGTCATTATAGGGTATTTGTATTTGTTTTCGTGTGTGGCAAGGGTCATCAGCTTTGCGACGATTTTGTCGGGAGTTGGAAATTTTTTTTTTTCAAGTAAAAAAAAAAAACCTTAGTCTTTGGTAATCATCATCGTGAGAATAGTATTCTACCTCTGAATAATGGCAATGGGAGGAGAAGTGTGCTTTCATTCCAATGCTGCATTCAAAAGTTTTAGCTTATAAAAATGGACCAATAAAATGCATGAAGTTTTTTGGCAGCTGTAAATTTCATTTTAATTCCTTCAAAAAGTAGAAATATTTTCGTAAAAGAATTCTTACACTAAAAGCAGTCTCAAATGAAAGCAGTCTTCCCGCGGTCAATGTTCAATTTTCGAACTCTTTACTTGATGAATTAAAAAAAATTAATGTCCTTGGCTGGAAATCATTTCTGGAATTTAAATTTAAATCTTCAGAGAAATACCTGCATAAAGTCGCGAAACTGATTAATTAGTCCTGCAATCCACATATTTCTGAATGCCTGTGTCATGCATTTATCACGAGAGATTCTGAGAGTTGTGTAAAATATGCAAACGTCATCTGAGTATTCTTCTTCTATCTTTGTCGACAGCTTGTAAGTTGAACTTAGTAATGTTTCTAAGTGGATTTTTCCAGTGACTCTTAATTCAACGTTTAGCTGAATTATTTTTCTCTCAAAGAAAACTCTGTTCGCTGAACAGTAAGATGAGTAAGTTTAACAACATATACTGAAAAATGAAAGTGAGCTGGCAAAATCTGCGTCAGTCGCAGACATTTAGAAGCTCTTTATTCTAGATCCATTTTCAATTGGATGAGTTAAATTTTTTTGCTACTGACATTTACTCAGATTTCGATTTGGAGTGCCGAAATAAAAATTGAGGCTCTCAAAAATGTAATTTGTTGAATTTCTACGCATTTATGATCGCATTAGTGTCTGAGCAGTTTCTTCTGTTTTATCATTTGTGTTCTAGAATGCCTAAGTTCTGATTGATTGTTGCCGAAACATTATTCCACAAGGTACACATATACATGGCAAACATTCACATCTTGTCGCTCGCGACTCTCGTTTTATTTCGATGAAAATTTTAACGTGTGTCAATTTTTTTTTTCTGTTGCTGGGGTTTGTTAGGCAAAGGCCAGGAAGGCCCAACTGTGGTGACGATAAATATCTATGTTAGAAGCATCAGCAGGATAGACGATGTAACCATGGTGAGTTTTCCTCTTTAAAAAAAAAAGAGGAATTGTCATGCTGAAAAAAAAAACACTTAGCAAATCGCGTCGAGCTTTTTTTTTTTTTTTAGCATCCTTCCCTTTTTAATATTGTCTTCCCAAAGTTTGATGCAAGCACTTGGAAAAAACTTGTTTATACAAAAAGAACGTGAAGAGGAGCTTTTTTCCTTCATCATGTCATAGGTTTTTTTTTGCGGTCACTGTGTACTTTTTGTGTGGAGAGGATTCAATATTGGGGAAACTAATTTCATGGTTGTTTTCCCGCCTGTTTCCTTTATTTTATCTTTGTCGTCCTGTCGCTATTTATCGTTTCACTGACCTGTGTTTTTTTTTTGGATTTTTACATTTTGCGCTTTTTTGCGGTGACTACTATTTAGAAAATGGTCCTGTAATTGTGTTGGTGAACTTCTACTTGAGGTCCATTAGCAGAATTGATGACGTGCGAATGGTGAGTTTTAGGGGTTTCCCTGTGTGTGCGTGTGTGTGTGAGAAATTTTTTGTGGGTTTTGCTCAAGAGTGACCCACCAGATTGCCTTTCTTTTGATAGATGATCTTTTTGAAGATTTAAAGCATCTCAACACGTGCAATTTTTTATGATGATTTGCCAAACGATTTCCACGGTTCTGTGACTTGAATTCAAAATGTGAATTTCATAATTTTGGAAATAATTTTACTTTCCGTTCGAAGTTTAATTGAAGAAATGTTTGAAAGTCCGAAGAATATCACATATCTTCGTCGATTTAATTTGCAGCAAGTTGTTTTCCTTTATTTCTTGGAGACTTGATTCAACCGGGAAAATGTTCATCAGTTGAAAGATGATTAGCATAAAGGTATTTCCGCTGGAACATTTCAAGTGTAATTATTTCTATCCCGAGTCTGGAGTTCGCTGAAGAAAAAAAAATTAGAGTTTCTCAATGTTAATTTAGTTATATTGTTCTTGGAGATTTTTATTTGAACGATTTCTCGTTTTTTTCTGAACAAGAATAAACATATTTTGAAGTTCATTCAAGATCATGAATGCAGAGTTCGATCCTTGATATTTCTCACAAAAAGTAAACTTAGAGTTTATCAACCTCAATACAGCTGTATTGCTCTTCGAGATTTTTATTTGAACGATTTTTCGTTTTTATCTCTTGACGAGAAAAAACATATTTCGAAGTTCACTAAAGATCTTCACCGAGAGTTTGATTCTTTCAACTTTTCTCGCCATTTTCCTGAGCTTCTGTACAAATTCACAACGTGCTTTCATCTCACGTTCGTGCCTCTTGAGAAGAATGCTCGTGTTCTTTCACTGTATTGCCTTTGTAAATTATTACGAAGCCGTGCATAAAATTGTTGCCCGAAATCTTGAACTGATGTTGGTAAATTCTCGAGGTCATTTAAAATACCATGTACTGTACTGTAATTGAAGAAAAAAAATGATTGATGGAACGCGAGTTTTCCTTTTGCCGAGTGCCGTTTTTCTTCATCTTGCTTCTGGTGTGACGAATCACCTTTGAGCACCGAGCCTGCTTCAGGCGATGCATCATTCTCAGGGGCTCCGGTGCCTGGTGCATCGGACTGACTGAGCTGGTTCATTTCTGGGTCCTATCCCAACTTCTGGTTGATTCATTACAGCATTTGCTCTCTGGCATTAGTCAGACGTCCGATGGCTGCTAATATCCCAGCATTTATTATTTTATGCAATTTGGTTGTGTTATGGTCGGGACGATGAAGGCTATAGTGCGAATTTTCTATTCTCGGGAAGACCGTATTTCTCTCGAGTCAGACGCGCACCTTCGTTTTTTCTTTTTTTGGTACGGGATTTGCTTAAAAATTGTATCCCCGCCCTCAGATTTTGATGTTTGAATTTTTTTTAATTTAAAGACAGTGAGACCCCGAGATGTGGACGTAATTGTTGCGTCGACCTTGTCCCTATGTCAGAACGTCCGCATGTCGGACCTCGTTTTCCCATAGATATCAATGGATATATTTTTTATTGGTTCTCCTGTCAATCAATAATCGAAAAAAAGTCTCTCGAAAAATAGAATAAAATCATTTTCATCTATACTCGAAAATACAGAAAATAAGTGTACAGAAGAAAAGCGTGCAGAATCTGTTCTTTTGACATCAGAATAAGCTGAAGAAGCAAACAACAAAAACAGGTTTTGCTATACTGAGCACGCATGATCTAGTGAATTTTTAAAAAGGTGCACAAAATTAGCCTCTTTTTGATCATGAATTTGGGTGATTTTAATGTTAACCTTTATTTAAAGTATTTGTAACTACAGTATAAACAACTCAATTTCTTCAGCAAATGTGAAGTTTTAAAAAAGTGAAATGAAAAATGTTCCTATAGTAATGACGGGAAAATGTCCGTAAGTTGAGTTATTGGCCGGATTTCGGGTCAGATTTTTGAAAACCTCAAGTGCCCCCAAGTCGGATCGTTCGTATGTTGGGGTGTACGTATTTCGTAGTCTCACTGTAAAAAAAATTTTAAACAAAATAATCTCATTAATAAAGATAAAACGTGAAGCATTTTAACAGGATTTGTGCCGAACTTGATGCGTTCATTAATAGTTACCCTACGCCAATTCACGTATGCATTGCTCAACGGGTTCCATAATTTTTTGCTTGAGAAATGTAAATCCACGTACCATATAAACCCCAATTTTCTGCCATGATTCTGCTGAAAAAAGTGCCTGTAGTACTTATTTGGATATTATTATTGAATAATTTTAAAATTCAGACTAGTGAAGTATTTAATTGAGTTCAACACACGTGCAAGGAAGATGTGCAACTTTATTTTTTTGTCATGGACTTCTTACAAATAATTATCCTTGCATAAGATCCACACCCCGGTCGACTTTGGCTGAAAATTTGTTTTTTTTTCAAAATAATGATTGATGACAGAATAAATTCCTAAATTGAATTATTAAAGCTATGTAACAGGGGTTTGGTGTGGAGCAGAATTTTTTTTTGTGGATTATTTTCTTCCACAGATACTCCTGCATGACTTACACCAATAGTTTCAAAATGCTTTCTTTAAAAAATGTGTAAAGTTTTACCTGGATACCAATAAGGACGTCCCATTTTCTGCCTCGATTTTCGAGAGAAAAAAAGGTGTTCATGGTATTTGCATGAATACAGTTATTGCTCCAACTGTTGAAACAATACAGGGTTTGAGAAATAAGGATATACAGTACAGTACTGTAATTTTCATCTGATGTTGAAACTACTGCAAAACTTTGAAAATCATTGCAAGTCTAACGCAGGGAAACAATTTTTTTTGTGCCAAACTGTCCCAGTAGAAAATTGAAGCTGTGCATCTTACTCACAAGCATATGCTGGTACTCGAGTGAATATGATTTTGTTACTTCTCAAGCAATCACTGTCATTCTCGAAACTGAATTTCCTCAATGTAAATTCTTGGTTGTTCCAACAATGACAGCCGAACACGTCTGTCTCTTGTCACTAGACGTTCTTCCGACGCAATGGCCGTCTACATTTGTCATGGACAAAAGCAAGGGGTGGAGGGTGAAAGACGGGGGTTTCTCATTCAAGAAACCCCTTTATATAGTCGCCGTCGGCGAACGTCGCGTGCAATTTAATATCTGCACGAAAGGGGTGAGGGGGGGGGGGCGAAGAAAGGGGTTCAATCCTGGGTTCCGACTTCCGACACCCCCCAAATGCTGCCATTCGAAACGAGGGTTGGTTGGAATGAGAAGGCTGGGATAATTAGAAAATGCATTCTGAGACGATGGCTGAAATCGGGGACAAGGGATTGCAATTCGCTCCGTGAAGCCGGGAAACTTCGATAAAAATTTTCCAATTTCCGCGAAAATCATTTGATTTTTGCTGATGTTCGTGCTGTGCATCAGAATTTTAAAAAGCGTATCTTGAGGCAAATGCCATTATTTGCGTTCATTCCTTTGAAAAAACTCAACTTAACCCTCTAAAAAATAAGATGGCGCCATTCAGATTTGAGTATAAGAAGGAAACATCTTCAAATTCCCGAGATATTTTCGTTGTTTTCATATTGATGGGGGCTGCAGACCATGGCAGGAGTTGAATAAAATATAACTAGCCTCCCACATCCCAAAAACTGGTCCTTCCGTAGGAGTCGAGAGAGGACCAAAAAACAAGTTCCAAAGGACTGGTATGAGTTCATTCCAAGGAAATCAACTTTGTCTGTCCTCTCTCTTCTCCAAATCAACAAATGTACTCATTCCACTGCCAACTCTCAAGCTAATTACACCTAAAAACTATGCATTTAATACCATCAAAAACCTTGATTGAATTTATCTTTGTATTGGGTGAATGCATTTGTGTGTGAGATATGTAAGGTTTTACAGACTGGAGAATATTTTATCAAGCCTTACACCTTGATTTATGAAGGTTTGAGCAGAGTTTCAGGATATAAAGAATTTTGATTAGCCAATGATTGAAACACGTCAATTGGCCAGTGCGCAAACCAACCAGGGATTTCTTGATTTCTCTTCTTGATTTGATTTTTACAATTGGCTCAAATTGCCCCGGTTCCAGGGACCGTTTTTCTGTTGCTCTGTTGTTCTTTTTCCGTGCATCCTGAGATGCGCCATTAAGTTTTGAGTCAAAGTTTTTTCTTTCAGGGCAGGCGGGGGCCTTTGCTGTTGAAAAATTCCGCACAAGTTACTGAGTTACAAAGTTCTTTGAGTTGAATAATGTTGTATTGGGACATTAATAAATCTCAATTTCTTGGAGCCTCTATAAGGAGGCTCCCAGCCAGTTCCAGGCTGATTGAAATGTTGTGTTTACTTTAAATTATAATCACCTTTCTTTGTTAGGAACATTTAATCCCTAACATATACGTTCAAAGATTTCTGCCAAAATGCATCTTTATCAAGAGGTAGTTGGAATTATTCCAAGTTTGTTTGAATTTGTTTCGATGCTTTGCAAAAAAGACAGGTTTGATTAGGAAAAAAAGCAAAAGAAATTCCAATAAATTGTCAGGTTCTTGATGTTCTATGTTCAAAAAGTCCACCAGAACTGATCTTCAAATGCAGACATACAAAATTTTCATCATTTAATCTGATATTACAGTTGAACCTTGATGAGTAGAACCTCCCTAAGTTGAACTTTTTTCGAATGCCTGTCTGAATTCCCCTAGAATCAATGCATTGAAAACCTTCCTAACTCAGTCTTTTTTCTCTAAAACCTCTTCAAGTCAAGTATTCTGAGGTTTTTTGGTCATTATTTTCTTAAAATATGAAAGAGAAAATCAATAAAACAAAGGAGTTGATGCATCTGGAAAGGAAGTCGAAGACAGATAGAGCAAATTAACTCCTGCCTCCAAGTTCAGCAGGGTTTAAACTCATTATAGGCAGCAAGTTTAGGCCCAGAATATCTTCATTTGCAATTTCCCAACTTTTTTTACTTTTTCTTGCAACAAAAATGTTTGTTTCTATAAATGGGAACCTCCAAAAATCAAAACCTCTGTTAGTTAGATTTTTTCCCCGATGGTCCCTAGAAATTCGACTTGGAGAGGTTCAACTTCATTTCCACTCAACAAATATTATCTCCTGGCATTTTCTCATCATCAGCATTTTCCCTACACCGATTTTTCTGCCATTCAGGCATTTTCTCATTGCCTTGTAGAAGTAACCCCATCAATTACATGAGCAATAAACAAATCCATTCCTGGATGTCTTCCCTTTTGCGCGTGAGATAATTTCAGAAAATCCAGGTTGTCCATGAAACAAATTTGAAAATGAGGTCATCAGAAAGCAAAGGAAATAAGCTGAGAGCTTTGAATGCATGCCAAGAAACACGAGTTGATTTTTCCGCAGTGGAAATAACAGGTGGAGGATTTCAGTAAGTCCTGACGTGTTTTACCACGTTGGCACACTACAGTATACAGATGTCGAATTCCGACAAAACTCTATTTTTATTTTCTTGCCGAAAGTTTAGTACTATACATGTAATTGGAAGCAAAGAAAGCTTTTGCTTTCTAAATAGGATTTCCGGTCACTCTTTCTGGGTCTTGACTCGAGTATAATAATACCTTTGCTAGACATTTTTAAAAATGTAAATGCTCAGAGTTATTATGATGATTCAATCCTCGAAAACGTACGTGGCTTTGATTTTTTTTTCCTGATAGGAAAAAGTCCTCATCTGGAAAAGTTTAAATGACTATTATAAATTTCCGCAAAAATGTTTGCAAGTTCTCTCCAGTACCCGATTTTCTTCTTCGCACATGAGCTGCGATGTTTGATTATCGGTCTATCCTTCATCGTTTGGGAACACTACTGTGCAGTCCGTGTTTTCACTTCGAATAAGTACTGCTTCTACGAGATTTTGTCGGTTCCATTTGAGCATATTGTGATTAGCGCGGATTTAATCGAAAAAATTGGAAAATATCATTTTTGGGGCCGTTTTCCGAACAGCGTGAACAAGAAATATTTAAAAATCAATCCTTACGCTTTTTGTGGAAATATACTTACCGCAAATTTTCAATTCTCGAAAGTCTTTTCTTCCTTGAATGAATTACTTCTGACAAATGAATTAACCGATAAAGGCAAAGAAAACAAATTGTTGCTGCAATTTTAATTTTTAAAATGTGTATCTCATGATATTGGAAGCTGGATGAAAATTCTATTGAATAAATAAATAGCCGGCTTGAAATATCACATCGTAGAAGGATGACATTTTGCATGGCTGAATGTCGAGTTCACCTAAACAGGCTCTTCGATCCTTCGACAAATGGGCAAGTCCGAAAATAGCTCAGTGTCCCGAAAGTTGTTGTTTCTTTTATTTTCTTGTGGAAGTGGGCGTTGAAAACTTAACGATTGACCCCCATTTCATCTGTCGCGCACTTGACCAATTAGAAACTCCACGTGATGCTGAGTAAATTAGGAAAAAAGGTCAGATATCTGACCTTTTTCGTTGTCCTCTTTCGTAGCACTCTGTGAGAGAAAAAAAAACACGTGAGAATCATTGCAATTGTTCGAAAATTTTGTAGGAAGCTTTCTTCAGTTTGCAATGGGAATATGGTTCAGCATATTTTGGCTATTTCGAACATTTTGACAAAAGAAGTGGCGTCGGATCAGGAAAATAAAATGTGTTGGTCAGTCCGGAATTTGACAATTAGGAATCTAGTTCACTAGATTTAAAAGAATACTATTTATAAAGGAATTAGTCCTAAAAATTGAATCAAGGAATCCCCGAACAAAAGCCTACACTTTATACAGGAATTTTTCTGATAAACAATGATTATTGCTGAAATTTGCCTTTTTCAATTCAACCTTCAACCAATGGCTACTTTTTAAATCACGCCATTGATTTGAACAGACATTCTAATTTAAATGTTCATTAGCTACTTCAATTTATTTCTTTAATCCTGTAATATGAAGGGAAGCAAAGAAACAAGAAAGAGTGCAAATTAATTATTTTAAAATTATCGGCTATGTATACTTTTCGTGATTATTGACGTGGGATCCAAAATCGTCGGCAACATGTCCCATATGGGATATTTCATAGAGTTTTCTTGTGTCTTGGTTATGATTCATTCTATTGTTTTCGAATAAAATGCATCATCAATATAAAGTCAAATGAGGTGTTCAATAATCGCTTACAATAAATGAATACGCCCATGAAAGAGTGTCTTGAAAAAAAAAAACTGGCGATTTCATTATTCAAATATTTATAAATCAAACCATATTTTTTTATATACAGTTGAACCCTGTTAAGATGCCCCCCGATAAGGCGCCACCCCTTGGCAACTGCCAACATTTTGAATGAAACAAATCTCCTCAATACTAAATGCCATAGAAAACCTTGATACGACGCCAACCGCCATCCGGCAGCATTAGTGATGAAACTAAAGTTCTGTTTTGTGTTAGTTTTGTCTTTGTTACAACACCAACATTGGGGCACAATTATATTTTCTGTCCAGGATCTTGTATTGGTCAGAAGAAAACAAAATGACAATCTTCATTTTTCAAAAACTTTGAACAATATATATAGACCTAATTTTAAAATTTGAATAAATTGATGCAGAAAAATTAATTTT
>CAJPEX010004325.1:0-22514 GCA_905338405.1 Notodromas monacha | reverse complement strand
GAAATTTTTAATTTTATGTAATTGAATTCGTGTAGAGGACTTTTTGTCTAACAGACTTGTCCCTTGCACAAATCAAGTCCATTAGATGGGGGTTAACTGTACAGTGCAACCCTGATAGACTGCCCCCCATTAGACCAGCACCCTCACTTCCTGCCAAGTTTTCCTTTTGAACAAAACTTCCCAACCTTGAGAGGATGGGACACCCCCAATAAACCACCAATGGCCATACGCCAAACCCCCCCCCCCAAAGAAATCTAAACCCAACATGTATATTCCCCCCTTAAACCAAAAACTGGTTTCCAGCTGTCCATCAGCCAGGTTTTTGTCTTTTGAAACCTGGTTTTCTGGTTTCCTCTCATGAAGGTCATCATCTTCTGATGCATGATGGCCTTCTTCTTTTTTTCTTTTGAATGAAAAGCCAAAATAATTTATGCTTAAATACACATGAACTCATTTCCTCTGATCAAAGTTATAATCTTCTGATGCATGGCCTGCTTCCTTCTTTTTTTTTATAACTAGCCAAAATAATTCATCCTCAAATACAGCATGACACCCTTTACAGTTTCTTGTCAATAAAACCCTTGAATATTACAGTCTACAATCTTCAGCAACTTTTTTGTCTACAACCAAGGACACAGAAGGTTGGATCTTTTCAAAAAATGCAAACCAAAAACGCAGTCCTAATCCCAGTCAACTGAGTTTGATATTGGGAAGTGCAAGTGGTGAAGTGTGTAAAATGGCAGGGAAGAATAAGGCTATAATCCCTGAAAATTTCAAATGGCATGCTTTAAAAATTGAATAAAGTAGTTTGCTCCACTTATATGTGCTGTTTCTATTTTCCATATGTGCCACCCTTTTTTCAACCTGCCCCCATTGAAAAAAAAATTTTTCTTGCTTCCCCCATTAAACCACCACTTTTGTTAAACCACCAAAATTTGGTGGCACAAATGCTAGCGGTTTATAACGAGGTTTGACTGTATATGAGCTGAACCAACCAATCTTACCATAAGTACAACCTCCCAACCAATCTTGAACCCATGGCACTATTACAAACAACTATTACAGCAATTTCTCCATTAGCTATACATGATGGTAAAGGCAACTGAGGAAAACTCCTCTGAACACAAGTTGAGCCCTTCAACGCATGCGCTCTAATTGCTGCAAAGTTCAACTCCTTTGTTTAGGATCCAACAGCCCCACAATAGCCAAACTAGAAAAAAATCTGGTAAAGTAAACCTCTGTGTTTTGAAATCTCTCAAATCCAATCCAATGGCAGGAATCTGGAAAAAGTGCCACAGGACAGTCAATTTTTCAAAAGACAATTTTCCTGCAGAAAATTAATAAATTTGTTGATTTTCCTAATGCAGGCTTTCCTGATCATGCAGGGTATTTTACTTAATTTTTAGTTGTGGAGTTATGGCACATTATTTTGTCTATAAATCTCAGCATATTGCCACCTAAGGGTTCATAATCAGGAATCATAGTTCTCACCAAGCAGAAGACAATTGATACAAATAATGAGCTATATTCACCTGAGCTCACCAACCTAATGGAATCTGACAAAAAATTGCCAGATACTGTATACAAAATACATAAAACAGCCAAATGACTAACAGCACTGAAGAGGAACTTCTCCTGGTCTGATAATGGTTGAGTCCTTAAAATTTTTCAAATTTGAATGGCTGAACGTTAGCATAATTCTTATGTTGGAAATACACGCAAAACGGTTTATAGTCAAAATAGCATCTGAAATATAAGACAGTTCATCAAATGCAATTCCAAGAGGCAATGGATCCAAAGGAAAAATGTGAAACCCCAATCTGTTCCTCAATGCTGGCAATAAATCATGATTGTTGATTGTTGAGATCATAGCAAACATTTTATAGCCTAAATTACTTATGATGAGGACATAGAAAAAGTTGGGAAGTACAAGAATGTCCCAATAAGCATAATGGGACTTTCCTGTACATCTCAACTTTTCTTGTACATCTAGACGAGAATAAGAAAAGTTGAGACATCTCAACTTCTCTTATTCTCATTGGGACGTTCTTGAACATACTAACTTTTTCTGTCCCCATAATAAGTAATGTCTAAACATACAAGAATGTCTCAAAGAGGTTAGGAAAATTTTGTGCATTCTTGCCTGTCAAGACTTTTTTTCACATCCTGATATACTTTACACTCATAATATCTATTTGGGTTCCATAATGTCCTCATACACCTTATCATTGTTCTACATTGCATTTTAATACATGAATGAATGAATGAACAGAACAATTTACTTGCCACTTTTCAGAGTTCACAAGGAACTGTTGGGAATAAATCCCAACAAGATAAAGGTTAGATTTTAAAGTTGAGAAGTTTTATAAAAGAAGTTTTGAAATAAAACACAAGACTTCGGTCAGGCTACGACCGGGGTGCAAAACACCCTATTTTAAAGTTGGTATATATGGGCACACAAAGAATCTCGCGAAAATCTCGGAGAACGTTCACGCTCGACTTGGTGATTCGGACTGACTCGAAAAATATGAACTTGGAAAACAGGAAAACTGTCCTCCAAGGACTTCCTCCAAGGACGAAAAACGGCAAACGGAAATTAGTAACAAAATACAGCCTTGAGGGCTGTGGAAGGACATCTGTAATAAATTACAGCACTGGAGGCTGCTGACCATCTGTGGGAACCAAGGTCTTCTGAGATTCCCACACAGATACTAAATGAAAGACTAAATTCGTCGGGGAATTCGGGTTCTCTAAAGCTAGGGTATCGAATTTAATGTATCCGTTGAAATATTCGCGACAAAACCCCCCCCCCCCCTTTGTTTTAACGGGACAAATAGTTTGGTTTGGGAAAACAAAGGGTGGTCGCGTCTGCCTGGGGATTAGCTTTCGTTACTTTTACCTTTGAATCATGGTATAAAAGAAGACGCAATTTCATGAGGGGGAGTACAACGTAGTTTAGTGGAGTCCTGAGAGGAACGATCTTTTCGAAGTTTGAACAGATTTGTGAAAAACAGAGTCATAAAATTTTTTGGTGATTCCGGCGCAGCTGCAGGCAGTGGGTTGGACTCCAACGAGATGGATATGTCAAAGTCTGACTCAACTTCTTGTGCTGCGTAGGGGTGCATTGTTGTTTCCTTGAAATTTTTTGTCGTGAATTGGGCAATTCCGGTGCTTTTGAAGATGGCAAGTGAGGTTTGACGTGCTAAATTGGTGTCATGCCTTGCTTGGCGTCCTCCAAAGTGCAGGGGTCTGTCGGTTGTAAATCAGGCAATTCCGGTGCAGCTGCTGGGGCGTGACAAGGTGTGAGGAGTTGAGGAGTCATCCCTCGCCTTGCTTCTTTCTGCTGTACCGGGGTTTGATGGTTATATTAGTTCAAAATTGGCTGGTGTTAGTCAGATGTAACTCTGTCTTTGTGCAATTCGGTTGTTGTGCATACATCTGATGTGTGAAAAGTGCATTAGTATCAAGAGTGATTTCGAAGTTCATTTCCTGATTAGTGTTGAGGTTGGGTAACAATAAAAACAGAGCTGGCCAGGCTCGAATACTTAAAATTCCGATTTAGGTTGTTGAGCGCTTCCGTTGATAGATGTAGATTGATTGGTCCCACAAATTTGGGCATCTTGTAGTTATGAATTTGTGCACACTCTAGGTTGGTCCCACAACTTGGGCATCTCATAGTTTTGAATTTGCGCACGCACTTGATTGGTCCCACAACTTGGGCATCTCATAGTTTTGAATTTGCGCACGCACTTGATTGGTCCCACAACTTGGGCATCTCATAGTTTTGAATTTTTAGTCCTATTTGGACAAAGCAGTAATGTTCAAATAGATTAATAAGCTTGGCCACGCAAGGTTGAATTTGCAGGTTTTTCTTGATTGAAAGTCGTTTATTTTGTCGTTTTGATTTAACTCGCATAGGTTCTGTCAAAGAGAGCGAATCAAGTGTTTGAGCAAATTTTTTGTGAACAGTGAACCGTTATTGTTGAGGAGAAATTTTTGGTTCTGATTTTTTGAAGATGGAGAACAACGTTGAAAATCATGGTGAGATGGGAGTCTTTTGAGTGTTTTTTAAGAAAGTGAAATTGAAGTTTTAATTGTTTCAGAGGAGAATACGAATGATTCGGAGCCGTGTGCACTGGTCATAGAAGACTCCAATTCTCCGGGAGTTGTGCAAGGTATGTGAATGTGATGAAGGGAATTTTTAGGAGATTCTAAATTAATAAGTTTATTTTGATAAATCCTCAGAGGATGATGAAGACATTCCTATGGAGCCTTTCCCCGAGGAGCACACTGAGATCGTGATTCCCGGATATTTGAAAGATCAAGCTGAGATTTTTCAAGGTTTTGGACCAGCTGAATGGGAGAGTCTAATGGATCTTGCAAGTGTTGTTAAGACTAAATCGATTTTGTTGATCGCTAAACGGGGTTTAGATTCAGAAGTTGACGAAAATGAAAAGGAACTGGCTCAAAAGAAAGTCAAGTTGGAATGTTTAAAGGCGGCAGTGAAGGAACTTGAGGATGAAAAAAGTAATTTAGAGGAGAGGAAAAAGATTGCAGCCTTGCAAAGGGAAATGGCTGTTCTTGCTGCTAAGGAGGCTGATTTGAGTGCGCTCAAATTTCTTGGGTGCATTAAAAGAAAAGCTGCTGGGGATCTGTCTTCTGTGCTTCTGAGACTGCAAGGTTTGAAAGATCTGTGGTTCAAAGAAGGAGTAGGTTGCAAAGTTTACACTCAGGGTAAGTTGTGAAAATCTTAGTTAAATTGTTGGATGGAGTAAGCTAAAAGTTTCAATTTTGAACAGAAAACGTGTGGATTCTTCAACTCGGGGAAGGCTCGGGAAAGACTACGATCCGGGTTGGAAAACTCGAACATTTGATGACCCATTTCGTTAAGGAGAACAAGGTGCCTGGAGTTCATCAGTCATCATCTTCTGCTCCTCCAACAAAGGTGTCAAGCATAATATCTCCTGGACCTCTGAGGTCAATTTTAAAGACGATTGAGAATTCCACTGGGGCCAGTACCTCGGGGGTCAAACGAGCTTCAACTTCAAATTTAATGTTGGGTGTTGGAGCCACTGTTAAACGGCGTAAGCTTCGAGAAAATCCAAAGTTTCTTGTTGGCGGATTGACTGATGGTGAGAAATGAAATATTTTTGAACCTAAGAATTTTTAGTAAACGCTCAAATTTTCTTTCCTTTTAATTTCTTTTTCTCTAGAAAATCTTGAAAAGTTTATGGAGGGGAAACAATTTATCCCTGAGAACCTTGTAGAGTACCGTCAAAATGTTGCGCAGAGGTTGGGCCTAACGTCGGAGCACTTAGAGCGGCTTGAGCCAATTCAACTGCCTGTTCCAGGATGTATTGTGCAAGATTGGCAGCATAATACGCCAGAATTTTCAAAAATAACTGAGGAGAGGACGTCTAATCCCTTGGAACCTCAAGTTTTAGTTATTGGGACCTTGTTAACTTCATACATAAGGCTTGGAGATGGGAAGGATACGTTTGCTGGTCATGTGAGGGACGACAAGTGTACTCAAAAACCAGTTTTTGACTTCTCACACTTGCTTGCTGATTTGCCAATCTCCCTTTATCAGGTTTGTTTCTAGAGGAGATGTTAAGTTAAAAGAGATGGATTTTAATCTTATCCCCTTTTGTTTCTTTTCAGTACTCTATCAGTGGATTGTCCTTCAAGTACAGACAGGCGTACACTCCAGAAAATCTTCGGGATATGGTGTACTCTGATTTAAAACTTAAAGATAACTTCCAATTTAATCTGGTCTATATTAGAATTGGGACTAATGACATAAAGGAAGTCGTTCGACGACAAACAAACTTGGATTTTTCTGATATGAATGGATTTATTGAGAAGCTTTTTGAGTTTTTGGGAAGGTTGGCAAGAGCTTTTAGATGTAAAGTTTTTTACGTTGGGGCGTCTCCTCCTCCATTGTTGACTGGGGAAAGAAAGTATCTTCCAAAGAATTTGTTGTATGCTCAGGATGGGTTTCCTGTTTTTCTGTTAAAGTATGAGGATGGGAACAGGCATGTTGAAATGGAAACTAGATTAAGCGTAGCTCACGGCATGCAATACAAACTAATGACCAGACTTTTAAGAGCAGCTGGAAAGATAATGAATGATGGAAAGGGGGGACCTGGTTTTATTGTTATGATGACTCTGTTTGAAAGGTTGAGGAAGTACGTTAAAAGGAAGTCTCTAGAAGAAGCCTTTGGGCATATGCAAATTAGGGCCTATCTGGCATTTGCTGCGGACCATGCTATTGTAATACAGTTTGGTTTGTCTCTGGACCATCCTGGTAAAATTTGGGATAGAGTACCTTCTTGTTCTGGGGCTTTTCCTATGTGGAAAGAGGACGGTACGGCTTCTCCAGGGGTTTCTCCTAGAGTAAAACATAATCATTTTGGTCACGCTAGACTGGTTGAGGGGTGTTTGGGATTTCCGTACGGTTTTCTGCCGAGGAGTAAGGGAATTCCTTTAATGGTTGACCCATTTTTGAGGTACGGCCCCTTTTATCAGAAAGGTTTGACATTGCTAAATTCTGTTTGTTTCTGGATTTCAGTTTGAGCACGGTATACAAAGCGGGCATCATCAATGAGTGCTTCTCTTTGGAGTACATACAAGGAAGTTACAAGACGTCGGACTCCTCAAATTTCAAGATCAAGGATATACATTCGGGGAAGATTGTTGTTGGAGCTCTCATTCGGATCAAGGATACGACGCAAGTGAAGATAGTAATTACAAAGACGGCTGCAGGGTTTTAGTTAGTGGGAAAGGGAGGACCAATGTATTCAGATGGTTGTAATCTTGAATTGTTGTAAAATAATTTTTTGAAACTGAGTTGCTGATTTATAATTCATTGTGGTTAAATTTTCGATCTGGTAGATTTGCTCTGCTTGGTTTTGGTTTGATTGATTCGCTCTGTTTTTGTTTGATTGACTCGCTCGGTTTTTGTTTGATTGATTCGCTCGGTTTTGTATGATTGAATTTTGAGAGGGAGGTTTGAATACTTTTGTTATACTTTGGCAGTTTTTTGAGAAGACAAATAAATTGGATGACTATGTTCAAAACAACTTTGATGTTTATTCAAATCCTTTTTGTTTTTATTGTTAGTGTTTGTCCTTTAGGACCCTATGTAACCCTTTCAAGACTCCTCTGAGGAGCTCCTAAACAAAAAAGTCTAAAGAAAGGAAACATTTTAAAGTTTGAGATTTCTTGATAAACTATGTTACTCAAGTCGTTTAAAAAATTCTCCGACGGCTTCGATTCTCATTACGGCAATGCCTTTCAGAAATTCATTGTCAACTTGTTGTACTTCTACTTCTAAAGGAACCAAATTTTGAACAGCTTGATTTTTCAAGATAGTAGGTTCAGATTTTTTGGCCCCTCTGCCTGAGAGGTAGTAATGATATCGACGGATCTGATCTTTCCATCTCGTTTGCTTTTGTATAGGTTGAATATTCTCGCCAGTTTCCATTTTAGTTTGTGCAGGGGAGAACTTGCATTAATCATGCTGGGCTTTAGCAAAACAACTTGGCCAACTTTGGGCTCCAACGGATTGTCTTTCTTTCCAGTTTTTGTATCAAATTTTCTGAGTCTGGATAGGTAGCCTTCATAGAAGTTGGTCCAAATTTTCTCTGAGATTTCGATTCTTCTTACAGCATTTTCAGAAAGTCTATCTTTGTCAACAACTCCGAGAAATTTGAGAGGATCAGGCCCATATAAGAAGGGATTCAGTTCCCAATCTCCTTGGTGAGGATTGATAAACATGGAAGGAGTGATAGGCATAGGAGAATCTCTTTCTGAAAACAAATAGGTTAGAGGTCTATTGTGGACCATATTTTCAATTTGAGCTACCACAGATAAAAGAGCGTTCCAGTTGTCAAATGAAATTCCTCTGAAAGCTCTGGCCAATCTTTCTTTGATCATACTCATGTGTCTTTCATAAAAACCTCCCCACCAAGGAGCTCTACTTGCGTTGAAGTGCCATTCGGCTGTTTTCAATTTAACTCTTAGTTGTTTTTCTTGCGCTTTTAAGAGCATTGGCCANTATTTGTACCCTGGTTTTCTGAGTGATTAAGACTCTGCTTTATTTTTTCCATTTCTGGAAATACTTGGACTAAAAGGATTCCCCAAATCTAACCTGAGATCCTCCTCTCATTTCATTTTCTATCACTGAAAAATTCCAATACCAAAAAATCCTGAGAATATTCGTCATAACTTGTGACTGTGTGTGTGTATACGTGAACCTGTTTACTGTTGATTGTGTATTGTGTCTTTTGTGCCATATTTTTACCCTGTACTGTGTTCTGAAAAGAAAGGTCTGCGCTAGTAGGGAGAAATCCCGGTCGGTTCGCGCCCGACCAATTAACGTGTTTTATTCAATCAATCCTAGTTTTATTTCCTGAAACTCTGCTAAAATTTAAATAAGAAATTCAAGGTGTAAGGCTTGAAAAAACCCACTCTAAAAAATAAAACCTTACATGTACATTTCAATTTCCCACTGTACATCGAACTAACCAAATCATTCTCGGAGGAAAAGTGTATATTCTTTAGATTCTGTAGACAACCTTTCCCCTTGTGTGTAAATTTAAAGCCCTTCATATTTAAAGTGGTGTCAATCAAATCAAAAACTTTCCTTGATACCCATATCTAGAAGAGAAGTTCAAAACCTTTTTTCGCTAAAATTATCAAGAGAACTCCAACTTACCTCTCCTCCAAAATTTTCAAGAGGATTCAAATAAACCAGTCTAAAACATCACCTTTCAAATGGCACGAGGGAGACCAAGAGGGTCCAGAACCCCCAGAAATTCTACTGTTAGAAGTATTTCAAGACCTCAAAGGTCAAACACTCTCAATCGTTTGCAAACCACACCTTCTCAAAGGTCCGCCAACAATTGACTTACCACTCCTAAAGGAGACCTCATCTCTAAACTGTTTTTCGTATCTAGAGCCGTGGGTGCAGGAGACTTAAGCCTTTCCAAAAAGAACCCTGAAATTCAACTCAACTATGCCAACGAAGCCCTCAGCACCTTTATTGAATTTCTATCTATCTTTGAATCCTCCAATCTAGAATTCCTCTCGCAAGAAGAAACTGAACCCGTAAATCTTCTTAAAACCGAACTCCGAAAAATTGCATTCCTTCATCCTAAAAATTTCAGAGAAAACTGGACCTCTCTTCATCCCATTGAAAAACACGTATTGTCAATTGAATTTCCAGACCCTCCTCAAACTGAAACTAGCGTCATTAACCCTAATGACTCTAACCAAACCACCCCTCAAAGGGAAAACAAAGTCTCTGCTGAAGCAGGTTTATTAATCTCTCACATTAATGAATCTAATGATGCATCTGGATCTACTCTCGGAACATCCTCTTCGGATCATGACGGTGAAAATAGAAGTATTGAACCTCAATCAAACTCCAAAAATCAAGAATCTCTAAACAAGCTTTTTCCACTTGACAAAAACTACATTGAAAGCCAGGTAAAACTATACGGGCAAGGAAAATCGATATGCGTAAATACTAATTCCGAAGGCTTTATACAGAACTATACTCAAAAGGTCATGAAAAATTTCAGAACGTTTAAAATGAACTCCAAACTTGACAACGACTTTGATAGGGTCTGGAACAAATTCAGGAAAATTCATGAAGCTCCTACCAAGGAATTCACTCCATCTGAACGATGAGATCTCCTGCTCCTTCATTTTGAAGACGAAATCCTAACTGTAATTAATGGGCTTCATCAGAAAGAGGGTGAAAACGACTACCTTGATTTGGTACGAATGTTATTTACCAAGTTTGGAAATGTAAATCAAATCACCCAACAAATTTATAATAACATTGAAGAACTAAGCCCAGCAAACGATTCTAAACAGGCCATATCTCAATACATGGGCGAAATAGTGAACTATGTGGCCAAACTAACTGTCTTAAAGCAAAACATATTTCATATTCATAATCGCATATGGCCCAGCGTTCATTACGTACTTGATCAAGGAAACTTTTATGAGATCCTCAAAGGACAAATCACTCCATCTCTCCAATCTGAATGGGAAACAGACCCAGAGAAAATTTACCGATGGTACTGGAAACAACTAATCACCGGAGCATTCAGAAAACCTAAAGACGAATTGGTTACTATCTACAAAACATCAATTAATTCAAAACAGGTTCAAAATTTTAGCAAAAATGTTGAAACAAACCAACCAGTCACTAACAATCATGGAATATTTACGGTCACTGACCGACAGCAAATTCAAACTCACCAACATCTTCTACAACCAAAACAAGAAGTTCAGACAAACAATGTCAAACAAGAAAACAGCGTTGTTCAAAGTCCATATCTTCCCAGTCAGCAGCAAAACAATAATCAACAACAAAATCAAAACTACAACACAACTCAAGGACAACATCAAAATCAGGGGTACAACCAAAATCAGAACTTTAATCAGAATCAAAACTTTCGGCAAAACCAAAACTACCAGCAAAACCAAAACTTCTACCAGAGGCAAAATTTCAACTCTAATCCTCAAAGGAACAACTTCCGACAAGGAGACAATAACGTTGTTGTTAGAAAGTTTCCCCCTCCCAGCTGCAACTATTGTGGAGAAGGTCACTCTCCCATTCAATGCCCCAAGACCTTGGAGGAAAAGAAAAGAATCATTACTGAAAAGAAACTCTGTTGGAATTGTCTCAAAAGCGGACACAGAAACTCTTTCTGTCGGAGCAGGTTCAGATGCTTCTATTGTAACAAAGATCATCACTCTACAACATGCAAATTCTTTAAACCTATGGATACTAGACAAACCCCCGCTCCCTCTACGTCAGTTCCTAACCCTAATTTTCCAGTCAACCATGACCTCAATGAAATTTTGACAAAACTCGTCAACGATAAGGTAAATGAAATCAAAACTACTCCTCGAGAAAACTCTTCAGTTACTAAGTCTGAAAATCCAGCAGCCTCTACTTCATTGTCCTGACTAGAACCCAAACAACACATTCAGATTAATTTAACCAGAGGAAGCTATCCAAATTCCTTTGTAGAAACGGCAGAGTTTCTAGAAGTCGAGTCTCATGAACCTATCTTTGCCTTATTAGACTCAGGAGCTCAAATCAACCTAATCACTTCAGATGCAGTCAGCAGACTAAACCTNTAACCAGAGGAAGCTATCCAAATTCCTTTGTAGAAACGGCAGAGTTTCTAGAAGTCGAGTCTCATGAACCTATCTTTGCCTTATTAGACTCAGGAGCTCAAATCAACCTAATCACTTCAGATGCAGTCAGCAGACTAAACCTTATTGAGGAAAGACATCCTACAGGATTTAGAATATCAGGAGTTAAACAACACGACAGAGACTTCAGATCAACTATCTTCACAACCTTTACCCTTCAANCCTAATCACTTCAGATGCAGTCAGCAGACTAAACCTTATTGAGGAAAGACATCCTACAGGATTTAGAATATCAGGAGTTAAACAACACGACAGAGACTTCAGATCAACTATCTTCACAACCTTTACCCTTCAAACTGTCAACAATCATAACTTTTTCTATGCTATTAATGCTCTAATTGTTTCCCTTGAAGGACCTTGGGAGGGTAGCAACCCACAAACACTATCTTGGATGAAAGAATACGAACATCTTCTTGCAGACAAGCGTACTGTTAATTCTACCAATGTTCCCTTTGATCTAATTATCGGAGGCAAGGATCTAATTTCCATATTTTCCACTGGTGTTCAGCCCTTTGTCTCTCTGGATCACTTCCAATTGCTATCTAGTAACGCTGGACTAATTCCTAGAAAAAACTGGAATCCTGACACAAAAATCGTATACCCATCAGGAAAATCTTTAGTTTTCACCATAAGAGCTTGTGAAAACAAACCTCTCAATGTTGAACTTCATGAGGAAATTACAAGATACCTAAGATTAGACAGGTTTGAGATATTTGGAAAGCAAGAGGAGGAATTAGAAAATTCTGATGAAGAAGAGCTCTCCAAATATCTTAAAAGAATCACACAATCTGAAACTGGAAGAGTAATTGCTCCATTATTAAAAAGTTCCAACTTTTATGATTGCTGGTCACCTAACCTACAAGCAGGAGAACAAAGAATCAGTTCAGTTCAAAGACTGTTGGACAGGGGGGGAATTATGGCCGACAAATACTATAAGTTCATAAAAGACTGGGAGGATACTGGAGTCATTACCAAAACAAAACTGGAGGAACTTAGAGCCAGAGGAACCCCATTTACTGAATTATCACATCATGGAGTAGAAAGGCCTGCTAGTGCCAGTACTCCACTCAGAGTTGTAATTGCTGGAAACACAGCAGATCGCGGAAAGTGTTCAACTAACAGCATTCTGGATCCTGGGCCTAATATTTTACAAAGATTAATTAATATTCTAATCAGACTTAGATTTGCCAAATCCTTTTCCATCTCTGACATATCAAAGGCCTTTGTTCAAGTCCAATTAGCCTAAGAAGATCAATGGTTCCTAATCATTCAATGGCCTATCAGGCAACCAGATGGATCCATTCAATATCAATTTTACAGATTTCTAAGACTTCCATGGGGAATTAATTGCGCCCCTTTTATGCTAAATGTGGCAATCAGATATCTTTATCGCCAATCCAAAATCAAAGGGAAAATATCTTTGGAATTCAAAGTCGAGCTTGAAGAAAACACCTACGTTGACGACATTCTAATTACTGGAAAAAACCTAGAAGAAGTCAAAGAAAAGCAAGAAAAAACAACCAATCTTCTCAAAGATGGAAGTTTCATTCTCACAAAGATTTGAACTTTCCCCAAAGAAAGCAAAAATCAAAACAAATTCAAAATCCTTGGGTTAATGTATCATACTGACTCAGACTCAATCTCTACTTGTGCTGAAAACATCTACATTCTTGCTCAACTAAGGCAATTATCAAAACGGGTTGCAGCAGGCATTATTGCCAGACTATATGATCCTCCAGGACTCATGGCTCCATTCACCGCTAAATTAAAGCTTACATTTCAGGAATTCAACCGCTTAAACCCTAAAGCTCCATGGGATCTAGAACTGTCCAAAGAGGACTGTAAAATTTGGAGATCTCTAGCTTTAGAAACCGAAATGCTATCCAGATTCATTATACCAAGACTAGTAAAAGTTCCCAACGAAACTGAAGGAGAAATTCATGTTTTTTCAGACGCCAGCAGTTCAGCACTTGGTGCAGCAATTTATTACCTGTCCAGAAGTGAAACAGAAATCAAAACTTCTATACTCCTTGGAAAATCTAAATTAGTTCCTTTGAAGTCCAAAAAGGACAATCCAAAAAATAAAAAGGGTAATCAACTAGATCCCAGAGTAAAAATAAATTGTTTAGAATTAACAGCAGCCTGTCTAGCTGTTGCTCTTCTCCAAGAAGTTATTAAGTCACTAACAGGACTTAAATTTAATGTATTTTTCTGGACAGATTCAGAAGTACTACTCAACTGGCTTAGAGAACTAAAACCTGGTACCATTCTTTATATTAGAGATATAATCTCCATGCTTTTAGAATTTTCAAACATTTTGCAATGGAGACATGTACCTGGAAAGGATAACCCCGCTGACTTGGCTTCTAGAGGGTGCAATGCCGAAACACTAATAAATTCAAAATTGTGGTGGAATGGCCCTTCCTGGCTACCAACCAAATCAGATTGGCCATTACAACAAATATCTCTTCTTTCATATAGAATCTCTTGCAAACCCAAAAGTTCATGGGAAGACACGAGAAAAGTCTTAATCAAAGTCCTAGCCAGATCCTCCTTGTGGGAAACACTAGTAAATCAAATGGTTGGGTGGAAGAAAATAACTCTTTATTTTAAAGAAAGATCTAAAAGAAGAACCAGAGGAGCAAAGAGGGCTTTGAATGGCAATACTAAAATTCAAAACTTACTAAAAGAAAGAACCTCAATTCAAATGAAAAAGGATGCTCAAATTGAAATTTTTCAGCTTATTCAAACTCTTTATGCTCATGATGAAGTGGAAAGTTTGAAAAACAAAACTCCTGTAAAACTAAAACCCGATCTTCAATGGAACTCTGAGTTCAACCTTATTGAATCTACAAGTAGATAAGGAGAGAAAACTAACTCTAAGGTCAAAAGAACAAATGCAGTAAGAAAAACCCTTATTTACATTCCAATTCCTAAAGGAAAACAAAACATAGATGTACTAATTACCTTATTTAGATTTTATCATGAAAAACTAGGTCACTCCTCCTCATCTGTAACTCTAAGTGCTCTCCACAAAACCTTTTGGATTCCCAGAGGAAGAAAAATTGCCAGAGAAGTTAAAACTTCATGCAATTGGTGCAAAAGATTTGATTCAAAGCCATTCTCAGTCCCCCCAGCTCCGTTACCAGAGTACAGATACCATGGTTCCATTCCATTTAAAGCAGTTGGCATTGACTTTGTTGGGCCACTAATTACTCTTGAAGTAACTAGAAAAATAGATGGGAAACCTACAGTTACTACTCCTGCTCTAAAGGTATCCATCTGTGTTTTTTCATGCCCACTCATTAGAGCAATTGACTTGCAAGCTGTACAAGATCTTTCAATTAAATCCTTTGTTGGAGCCTATGAGACCTTCTGCCACAAAAGAAATGTTGAACCCGAAATACTCGTTTCAGATAACGCTGCAACATTCAGAGCCGCATGGCCAATGCTCTTAAAAGCGCAAGAAAAACAACTAAGAGTTAAATTGAAAACAGCCGAATGGCACTTCAACGCAAGTAGAGCTCCTTGGTGGGGAGGTTTTTATGAAAGACACATGAGTATGATCAAAGAAAGATTGGCTAGAGCCTTCAGAGGAATCTCATTTGACAACTGGAACGCTCTTCTATCTGTGGTAGCTCAGATTGAAAATATGGTCAACAATAGACCTCTAACCTATTTGTTTTCAGAAAGAGATTCTCCTATGCCTATCACCCCTTCCATGTTTATCAATCCTCACCAAGAATATTGGGAACTGAATCCCTTCTTATATGGGCCTGATCCTCTCAAATTTCTTGGAGTTATTGACAAAGATAGACTTTCTGAAAATGCTGTAAGAAGAATCGAAATCTCAGAGAAAATTTGGACCAACTTCTATGAAGGCTACCTATCCAGACTCAGAAAATTTGATACAAAAACTGGAAAGAAAGACAATCCGTTGGAGCCCAAAGTTGGCCAAGTTGTTTTGCTAAAGCCCAGCATGATTAATGCAAGTTCTCCCCTGCACAAACTAAAATGGAAACTGGCAAGAATAATTAATCTATACAAAAGCAAACGAGATGGAAAGATCAGATCTGTTGATATCATTACTACCTCTCAGGCAGGGGGGGCCAAAAAATCTGAACCTACTATCTTGAAAAATCAAGCTGTTCAAAATTTGGTTCCTTTAGAAGTAGAAGTACAACAAGTCGACAATGAATTTCTAAAAAGCATTGCTGTAATGAGAATCGAAGCCGTCGGAGAATTCTTTAAACGACTTGAGTAACATAATTTATCAAGAAATCTCAAACTTTAAAATGTTTCCTTTAGACTTTTTTGTTTAGGAGCTCCTCAGAGGAGTGTTGAAAGGGTTACATAGGGTCCTAAAGGACAAACACTAACAATAAAACCAAAAGGGTTTGAATAAACATCAAAGTTGTTTTCAAACATAGTCATCCAATTTATTCGTCTCTTCAAAACTGCCAAAGTACAACAAAGTATTCAAACCTTCCTCTCAAAATTTGATACAAACATCATACAATCAATCAAACAAAAAACCGAGCAAATCAATCAAACCAAAACCGAGCAAATCAATCAAACCAAAACCGAGCGAATCAATCAAATCAAATCAAACAGAGCGAATCAATTAGATTGATAACTTAACCACAACAAATTACAACATCAACTCAGCAACTCAGTTTCAATAAAAATTTCTTACAACAACTCAAGATTACGACCGTCTGAATACATTGGTCCTCCCTTTCCCACTAACCAAAACCCTGCAGCCGTCTTTGTAATCACTATTTTCACTTGCGTTGTATCCTTGATCCGAATGAGAGCTCCAACAACGATATTCCCCAAATGTATATCCTTGATCTTGAAATTTGAAGAGTCCGACTCCAGCGTCTTGTAACTTCCTCTTATGTACTCCAAAGAGAAGCACTCATCAATGATGCCCGCTTTGTACACCGTGCTCAAACTGAAATTCAGAAACAAACAGAACTTAGCAATGTCTTACAATTCAAACCTTTTTGATAAAAGGGGCCGTACCTCGAAAATGGGTCAACCATCAAAGGAATTCCCTTACTCCTCGGCAGAAAACCGTACGGAAATCCCAAACACCCCTCAACCAGTCTAGCATGACCAAAATGATTATGTTTTACTCTAGAAGAGACCCCTGGAGAAGCCGTACCGTCCTCTTTCCACATAGGAAAAGCCCCCAAACAAGAAGGCACTCTATCCCAAATTTTACCAGGATAGTCCAGAGACAAACCAAACTGTATTACAATAAATAGCATGGTCCGCAGCAAATGCCAAATAGGCTCTAATTTGCATATGCCCAAAGGCTTCTTCTAGAGACTTCCTTTTAACGTACTTTCTCAACCTTTCAAACGGAGTCATCATAACAATAAAACCAGGTCCCCCTTTTCCATCATTCATTATCTTTCCAGCTGCTCTTAAAAGCCTGGTCATTAATTCATATTGCATGCCATGAGCTACGCTTAATCTAGTTTCCATTTCAACATGCCTGTTCCCATCTTCATACTGTAACGGAAAAGCAGGAAACCCATCCTGCGCATACAACAGATTCTTTGGAAGATACTTTCTTTCCCCAGTTGACAATGGAGGAGGAGACGCCCCAATGTAAAAAACTTTACATCTAAAAGCTCTTGCCAACCTTCCCAAAAACTCAAAAAGCTTCTCAATAAATCCATTCATATCAGAGAAGTCCAAGTTTGTTTGTCGTCGAACGACTTCCTTTATATCATTGGTCCCAATTCTAATATAGACCTGATTAAACTGAAAGTTATCTTTAAGCTTCAGATCTGAATACACCATTTCCCGCAGACTCTCCGGAGTGTATGCCTGCCCATACTTGAATGACATTCCACTGATTGAGTACTGAAAAGAAACAAAAAAGGTCAAAATTAAAGTTCCTTCTCTTTAATTTAACATTTCCTCTAATGACAAACCTGATAAAGGGAAATCGGCAAATCAGAAAGAAAGTGAGAGAAGTCAAAAACTGGTTTCTGAGTACATTTGTCATCCCTCACATGACCAGCAAAAGTATCCTTCCCATCTCCAAGCCTTATATATGAAGTTAACGAAGTCCCAATAACTAAAACCTGAGGTTCCAATGGATTAGATGTCCTCTCCTCTGTTATTTTCGAAAACTCTGGCGTGTTATGTTGCCAATCTTGCACAATACATCCCGGAACAGGTAGTTGAATTGGCTCAAGCCGCTCTAAGTGATCCGACGTTAGGCCCAACCTCTGAGCAACATTTTGACGGTACTCAACGGGGTTCGTAGGGACAAACTGTTTCCCCTCCATGAACTTTTCAAGATTTTCTAGAGGAGAGGAAGTTAAGGAAAAGAATTAAAGCATTACTTAGCCCTTAGGTGTACAATTATTTCATTTCTCACCATCAGTCAATCCGCCAACAAGAAACTTTGGGTTTTCACGAAGTCTACGCCGCTTAACAGTAGCTCCAACTCCCGACATTAAATTTGTAGTTGAAGCTCGTTTGACCCCCGAGGTACTGGCCCCAGCGGAATTCTCAATTGTCTTTAAAATTGACCTCAGAGGTCCAGGAGATATCACACTTGACACCTTTGTTGAAGCTGCCGAAGATGATGGTTGACAAACCCCCGGCACCTTGTGTTCCTTGACGAAACGGGTCATCAGATGTTTGAGTTTTCCAACACAAATTGTAATTTTTCCAGAGCCTTCCCCGAGTTGAAGAATCCACACGTTCTCTGTTGAAAGTTGAAACTTTTAGTTTACTTTAACCAACATATTTACTAAAGATTCCCACAACTTACCCTCAGTGTAAACTTTGCAACCCTCTCCTTCTTCGAACCACAGATCTTTTAAACCTTGCAGTCTCAAAAGCACAGAAGATAGATCCCGGCAGCCTTTCGTTTAATACACCCAAGAAATTTGAGTGCGCTTAAATCAGCTTCCTTAGCAGCAAGAACAGCCATCTCTTTCTGCAATGCTGCGATCTTTTTCTTCTCCTCCAAATTACTCTTTTCATCCTCAAGCTCCTTCACTGCCGCCTTTAAACATTCTAACTTGACTTTCTTTTGAGCCAGTTCCTTCTCATTCTTGTCAACTTCTGAATCCAGACCCCGTTTAGCGATCAACGAAATCGATTTAGTTTCAACGACACTTGCGAGATCCATTAGACTCTCCCATTCGGCTGGTCCAAAACTTTGAAAAATCTCAGCTCGTTCTTTTAAATATCCGGGAATCACAACTTCAGTGTGCTCCTCGGGGAAAGGCTCCATAGGAATGTCTTCATCATCCTCTGAGGATTTATCAAACAAACTTATTAATTTAGAATCTCCTAAAATTCCCTTCATCATATCCACATACCTTGCACAACTCCCGGAGAATTGGAGTCTTCTATGACCAGCGCACACGGCTCCAAATCATTCATATTCTCCTCTGAAACAATTGAAACTTCAAATTCACTTTCTTAAAAAACACTCAAAAAGGCTCTTATCTCACCATGATTTTCAACGTTGTTATCCATCTTCAAGAAATCAGAACCAAAAATTCTCCTCAACGATAACGGTTCACTGTTCACAAAAATTTGCTCAAACGCTTGATTTGCTCTCTTTTTGGAACCTATGCGAGTTAAATCAAAACGACAAAATAAACGACTTTCAATCAAGAAAAACCTGCGAATTTAACCTTGCGTGGCCAAGCTTATTAATCAATTCGAACATTACTACTTTGTCCAAATAGGACTAAGACGCAAAACCAAAACTACGAGATGCCCAAGTTGTGGGACCAATCTAGTGTATGCGCAAAATCAAAACTACAAGATGCCCAAGTTGTGGGACCAACCTAGAGTGTGCACAAATTCAAAACTACAAGATGCCCAAGTTGTGGAACCAATCAATCTACATCTATCAACAGAAGCGCTCAACAACCTGAATCGGAATTCTAAGTATTTGAGCCTGGCCAGCTCTGTTTTTATTGTTACTTAACCTCGACACTAATCAGGAAACGAACTTCGAAGTCACTCTTGGTACTAATGCACTTTTCACACATCAGATGTACGCACGACAACCGAATCGCATGAAGACGGAGTTGCATCTGACTAACACCAGCCAATTTCAAACTAAAATACCCGTCAAACCCCGGTACGGCAGAAAGAAGCAAGGCAAGGGATGACTCCTCAACTCGTCACACCTCGTCACACCCCAGCAGCTGCACCGGAATTGCCTGTTTTATGACCAACGGACCCCTGCACTTTGGAGGACGCCAAGCAAGGCATGACACCAATTTAGCACGTCAAACCTCACTTGCCATCTTCAAAAGCACCGGAATTGCCCAATTCACAACAAAAATTTCAAGGAAACAACGACGCACCCCTATGCAGCACGAGAAGTTGAGTCAGACTTTGACATATCCATCTTGTCGGAGTCCAATCCACTGCCTGCAGCTGCGCCGGAATCACCAAAAATTTTATGACTCTGTTTTTTTTTTTCTTCGCAAAACTGTTTAAACTTCTAAAAATTGTTCCTCTCTGGACTCCACCAAACTACGTTGTACTTCCCCTCATGAAATTGTGTCTTCTTTTTATACCATGATTCAAAGGTAAAAGTAACAAAAGCTAATCCTCAGGCAGACGCGACCACCCTTTGTTTTCCCAAACCAAACTATTCGTCCCATTAAAACAAAGGGGGGGGGGGTTTTGTCGCAAATATTTCAACGGGTATATTAAATTCGATACGCTAGCTTTAGAGACCCAAATCCCCCAACAAATTTAGTCTTTCATTTAGTATCTGTGTGGGAATCTTGGAAGACCTTGGTTCCCACAGATGGTCAGCAGCCTCCAGGGCTGTAATTTATTACAGATGTCCTTCCACAGCCCTCAAGGCTGTATTTTGTTACCAATTTCCGTTTGCCGTCTTTTGTCCTTGGAGGACAGTTTTCCTGTTTTCCAAGTTCATATTTTACCAGTCAGTCCGAATCACCAAGTCGAGCGTGAACGTTCTCCGAGATTTTGCAAGATTCTTTGTGTGCCGATATATACCAACTTTAAAATAGGGTGTTTTGCACCCCGGTCGTAGCCCGACCAAAGTCTTGTGTTTTATTTCAAACTCTTTTTATAAACTTCTTAACTTTAAAATCTAACCTTTATCTTGTCGGGATTTATTCCCAACATGGTGGTTTTATTTGTTACTAGTTTTCAAGTTTATGAGAATTTGTTTCTGCTTATATTATTATTTGGCTTTTATAAACAAGATTTTTGGTGCGGACGTGTAATTTCCCAACAACAACAAAAAAACAGAAGCAAGCATCAAGCAACAACAATACAAAGGATGCACATTGTTGCAAAAATAAACAGCAGAGGAATAATTTGTCACCCTAAATCATCAAAGACAAGAATTCAAATTCTCCAAAAACCTGTCCTTTCACATATTCTTGAGAACTGGGAAAAAACTCTGGTTTGCACGCCTATTCTCAAACCTCCAAGGTTTTGCATCATTTCCAAAATTCAGGAAAACTTGAATGATAACTTTCTACAAAACTCTTATTTATCCTTGAAGGATACTTTTCCTTTTTTCACTCTCACTATTTCTCACAACATTCCATCCTGAGCTCTTGTTTATGATACTTGAAAGAATTTGCAAGATTTTCAAAGTGCATTTTCAAAGTACAAATTACAAACACATTATAATAGTGCAGAACTTCGCCCTTGTTGTAGCCCAACCAAATCATTTAGTTTCATTTCTTCATAAAATTCCTAACACACATGATGGAGAAGAACTCTTTTTCAGAGCCCATTGAACTTCAGGAAATCGCAGCCTTGAAAGCATGGCTGTATTTTGCCCCCAGGCGAGTCTCCATTATTCAGGTTGAGCCCTTTTCTTCCGCTTTCGAGGTGTTCACTATATCTGTTCATTCCAACCCGAGTTCGAGTCTCATATATAACACAATATTTACAATATAGGTGATGATGATGGAGTCAAAACGACATGGAGAAAAGTCGATAACCCCTAATAATCACCATCAATAGCTATATTGGGTTTGTACTGTATCAGATATGAGGCAGGATTGTTAACTTCAGATTGATCCAGATTTATTGCTGTCATAAGTGACTGAAAACATATTGGATCAATGCCGACATTATTCTTGCCGATTAAGAAGGAAATTCTCAGAATCAAATACGAAATTTAAGACTGTGAAAAATATCTGCAAATTTTAAATTAAAATATTTCCATAGTCGCGGATTGATTTTACAACATGTATACTCACTAAATGTGGGCTCTCTTTACAACGATCGATTTTCTTTGTATCACGAATTTTTATTCGGTTTTCGTTCTATAGCGAATTTTTTCTGCTGGTCCCTTGAGTTTTTTTGCATATTTTTTTAGGTGTACGAGTTCTGCATGGACCTTGTTTTGAGGGGAAAATAGGCAATATTCAGTCAAAAATGTATGAATGATTGGTTCTAAATAATCCCTCTGAATGTTTATATTAATTTCTGGTGATTAGTTTTTATCAGGATTCTTCTGTGCTTTTCACTCAATTAAATAACACAGCATATTTATGCAGATCCCTTTTTCACGTCGATTCGGTCGATTTTTTTTTTCGGTATAGAAATTGAATCTCAAAATTTGTTTTCATCTGAAAATCGAAGGAAGCTCAAAAACAACTTGAATCTTGAAAGGAATCACATTGTTTGTACAGTATTCCATTTCACGAGTGATCAGCTGAGGAGCAAGCAAATGAACAAACACCACAAAGCTATTTAATGTGATCGACAAAACAGTTACTAATAAACCTACACTGTAACATGAGGCAACAAATTGAAATTATTAAAAAATAATAATTCCGAGTCGAGTCCTCACACGAAAAAAAATTCGCGCACCGAAAAAACCTCATGAATATTCTCAAGAAAAAAGGTGCCTCGTGGGACGAGAATGATTCATTCAACTAATTTTTTTGAGACCAAAAAAACTTTTAAATTGGGTTTAAAATTTGGAATTTAAAAATCTAGGAACATGACAGCATATTTCGCTTTTTCTCGATAAGATTGTTTTAAAAATCTTCAAGTTCAGAGCACAAACTTACCATGAGAACTACTGAAATTTAATGCGTCTCTAGCAAAATTCAAAATCGTAATCTGAGAGGCTTGGAAAAACAAATTTCATAAACTTTATCATGATCTTATGGTGATGAGTGCCCGAGTTTTTTCGGAACAAATCAAATCAATATTTAAAAAATAGTCTCAAGGGAAATTTCGTTTCGCATCAAGAAAATTCGGCATAG
>CAJPEX010004324.1:0-22523 GCA_905338405.1 Notodromas monacha | reverse complement strand
TCGTTCCGATGATAGCACGGAATGGCTGTCAGAATGAAATTCCCACAGAGTTTCTTTGTGGTCTTTTTTGTGTGCCTCGAGAGTGCTTTTCGAACGACAGAACGACTCATGACGAAGAACGCGGTTTCAACGAAATCTTGTTGAATCGAATGGAGTACAACGAAACCAATAGGCTCAACAACAAAATTCATTCTTTTTTTTCAAGAAAAATGAATGATGTTTAGCCATTGATCTGCGTTGAAGCTTCCGAAAAATAACACTTCCAGCAGCGTCTAAAACATGCTACAGTACAAACTTTTCGAGTCGTCTTTGAGAAATTTTTTTTCTCTTTTATCTGGAAATTCAAGTTATCTTCTTATAATGAGCATCATCCATTTCCGAGAATTTAATCAAAGTGAACGCTCTATAATCTAATTTTTTTCGAACGATTCAAATTCCTCAACTTCTTTGTAAACTGACGCGTGGGAAAGTTTCTGGTCGAAAATTTTGGCATTTGAATTCTTTTGGCCTTAATATATGTGATAATTCCTGGGGTTAAGGTCTACCTTTATGGAAATTCAGCAAGCAGCTACGTAGTTGCTGAATTACGAATGACCAACTGTACTTGCAGATTGATTTCGTGCTGAAACTTGGCCGCAAGGGGGTTTCCTGTTATTATCGACTTCAGGAGTCGTTTCAGGCTTGCGATTTTTCATTTTGTTTCCATTCATGATAGCCATGAACTACTTTTTTCCAAGTTCCTCGTCGTGGCAGCATTTCCATGTGAATTTTTGTCAAATGTAATACCTTTTAATAATAATAATAATAATAATAATAATAAATCGACCTAATGAATTATCGACGTAATAATAAAATAATGAAACAATATTTATTTAAAACAATATTTAATGATAAATCGACGGGAAGAATTTTTCATCACAGGGCGAATCATTTTATTTTGCAGGGAATATCTCAGCGAGTAATTTCGCGCATGATTTAAACTTCCTGCGGTTGAGGGAAGGAGTAATCTCGACTTGATGGAAGACATAATGAATAAAGCCACGGAAACCCGTGGGGGGCTTCTGTGCCACAGAATCTCTTGAATATTCCTATAACCTGGGTTCAGTTGAGCCAGGAATCATCACGCTGTGCCGTTATACAGTGAAGAAAAAAAAAGCTGTAGGCGTCGTGCTACTTGTTTTAATGACAATTCTCGAAGCGTTCATGCGTCAAGTTGAATGGGCTGTCTTCTTCTTGGTGTCCCTGCATGCAAAGCAGGCTTTTCTCTCGCTGTCTGACTTTGATTATCCCAGCCTTTAAAGAGGATTTACCCCTGGGGCCTCTGCGTCTACGGAAGGCAGAGAGGGTGCTGGAACAACTGAGCGTCGCCCAATTGAACTGTGTCCTGAGCGGGTATTTTTCATTAGCTGTCGCAAAGCTTGTGTCACCATGTCTATACGAAAAAAAAAAGATAACCCGTATTGAGATGGGCCCTTGAGTAAGATACTGCATGTTTTAGCCTAAAATGTGTATAAAACCGTATCCCATAATACAGCAACGAAATTTATACGTAAATGAAAATCGCGAACCTCAGTTCAAGCCTTCCCTAAGTCGAAAATCGACCCATGTGCAATTTTCTTCAGTCCTTCCGTGAATTCCCATGAAAAACCGTATATTTTCTTGAAGTCTGAGTTTGTTTTTAACCCAAGAAAGAGAAGCTGTGAGAGAGAACTGTAACTTGATGCTTTTCAAAATGAACTTGATGATCAATTAGGCAAAGGACCCATTGTGTTCTAGTTCAGCATCATCCTGTCAACTCATTTACGAAGCAGTTCAAGGCCCAAAAGACTGCCAATTTTAAGTTCCTGTAAGTGTTAATGCTTCAGCAGAAATACTGGTTTTCCCCAACTCAAAAACACCCGAAGTTGAAGTTCTTCCTGGTCTCTTGGAGTTTGACTGGAGAGTTTTCATTATCTACAGTAGCTTAAAAGTAAAACACACCCATAATTTAATTCAGGCGGGAATTGAATGTGAATTCCATTAAATTGCGATTCTTTTCTCTTTAAAACAACAATTCTTTAAAATTCCCCAGAATTTCTATTATAATTGAGTGCCTATTCTAAAATTCTCATAAGATTTTATACCCGTCAATGATGATGAGCATCTTCCTTTTTTCTCAGTTTTAGCATAAATATTCATGACAATCGTCTGCATATGGTAACTAACAATCATTCATGTGTAAATTAAATTATTAAAACAATCACAATATTTGCTTTTACGGGGATTTGAGTTTTACTATGATGAACCTTTTTTTTTTGTGCGTGAAAATGCCTCAAATTGAAATCAAATGCCGTCGCTTTCGCGCAAACTTCTTTGAATTAAGTGATGCACTTTACGAATTTCGAAGGAAACCTTTCTCTCGTTGAGGCAAGACATTCCGTAATATCTGCAGAGATGAGCATTTGGGCGGCGCTCAGTTTTCCGCAGCGCTCAGTTGGGCGGTCTTCCAAGGGGTGCCTTTTGAATGAACAGGTCGTAGAGGGCAGTTCAACAGAACGTACCATAAATCATACACGGAGGCATTGGCAGCCTGAGCTCTCATCATGAGGGCGAATCCCTTCTCCGATCGTCATTCTTTATTTCAGATGCATTTTGTGTCAATACATTCCTATCTTTCCTACACGAGGCCATACAAAATGTGAACATCTTTCATGTTTGACGTGAACGACTATTCGCTGAGACATGCCATGACATTGCTCCTCTTATCCTTTTTATCGGAGTCATACCAGGCATCCTGAACTCCTATATATGCTCCATTTAGTTCTTGCACGGCCCATATATAGCTCAATTTTTTGCATGAAATGTATCACAATATTCTGTTCTTGTTTTCACTAAAGGTTAAATCACTCTTTTTTCGAACAACTTTGTCCGGGAAACAAATTATACATAACCGAGTCCAAAGATGGATGGTGTGGGGAAATTTGATGCAATGTGAAAAAAAATACACGCAGCACAGTCAGCTGGGTTGCAGCCGGGGTTTTAACCCAATGCGGAGTTTATCCGGTTGAGTAGAAGGGGTGCGAGTTTGAACAGAACAAGGTTTACAAGATTTTGTTCAAACGATACAAGTATTCACAAGATGTTTCGAATTTAAAGTTCTTCACACAACAAGCGGTTTATGGCAAGTCTGATGAGCCGAGATTGCCAAAAGGAACTGTGTGGATCTTTTCCATTTTACAAAAAGACCAAACTCTTTCCAAGAGTTTTGTCTTTTGCCAATCAAAATTGAATTTGGCTAAAAGCCTGGAAAATCTTCACCGTATTTCCTCGATTATTACTTCTATTTTCATCGTGAGGAAACGACTGTAAAAAGGGCAACTCGATCGCACATACATTTCCAGTTATTATCCATGTTCAACAAAAATGGTCTTAAATGCAAAAAAAAGAAATTGTATTACCACTCAAGGACGCAAAAGTTACAGTCCTGATTTATTTTACAAATGTTCCAAGAGATTAAGTATGAGTATCGATTTTTTCGTTCCTAGATATCTCGACTTTAATTGATTCGCGCGGGAAGAATTTTGAAATTCTTGGGAACGAAAAAAAGGTGCGTTTTGTATAATTTTCATCCATCATATTAATTGTACAGTACTCAGGAAGCAGAAACTTCAGGATTCGATATTGTAACTTGCTCCATTAGACATTCAATTCTTCTTCAATGATCCTGATGGGAAGAGAGAAAACCATTTAGGATATGAGTTCGCCAGAATTTTCCTCCGAATCTCCGAGTCAGGCGTAAGCTACACTTTTGTGAGATTATGTTCCATTTGGTCTCAATTTTTAATGCTCCTGCCCCTCACGAAACTCGCGCTCCCAAATCGTCGGAGAAGCTCCCATCGGAAAAAAATATATACCCATTCCATCAGGTTATCGGACGATCTATCCAGTAATCAGGGGGAAAAGGAATCCAGAGAAATCGTTGCCTGTTACTTCTGATTGATGCCCACGAATTTGCGGCGAAATCTTCGCGTGTCTTCTTCAGTCGCCACGCAACGCCCATCGAACCCTGCGCGAGAATAACGCGTCATATTACGTAAACGATTAGTTTTGATCCGGATTTTTCTCTCAGGAATACAATCGCATGCAATAGAATACAATAGAACTGCATTGGAAAGATGAAAAAGTGTGAAGTTTCACTCTGCAATCGTCTTTCACGCTTTTTCCTGCAAAGGAAAATAAGAAGCTCTCACCGAGTTGAGGAGATGCCTGAGGGGCAGGAATGAAAGAAAAAATAATAAACTTTGCCGGGCGGAGGAGAGAAAACTGGGAACAACATGTCGATGCGTTTGCCTACGTACGTGGCATCCATTTTTTGGCTGGCTTTACCCTATGAAAATCCAAGAAAAATAATCACATCCTCGCGAACATCTTAACTTAATGTTTCCAGACAACAACACAAAATAAGACCGAGACAGGGATTAACCGCAGGCACTATTTTCCAGACACCACTCCAATCATAAACCCTACCCTGCTGGAAATATCCCAGTTGAAGTGTGATGCTGAGAAAATATGTGTTTTTCGACTACTTGGAGCGTGATTTTCTGCCTCATAAAATGTTTCTTTGATGTGCTCCAATTTTCAAATTACATTCTTTTGCCTTTATTTTTTTTTTGTATCAAGAATCCTCAACACAACGCTTTTTCCCCTCTGCAAATATAAAAATGCATTCAAGTCCAAACTTATAACCTTTCTTGCTCTGCTCATCTGAAATATGGTCGAGACGTTAACTTCGAATGAGACAAAAGATTTTTCACAGAAAGGATAAACGCAGACATTTTTTGGTTAAGATGCTGAGATTTTTCTGTCTTCTCTCCGTCATAATGTTTCGGCCTATTTCAAGGATAAAGTATTTGTGTGTCGTTCATATTTTGCGTGACAACATCTGATGTGATGGAATTTTCGGGCCGACATTCTTCATGGAATAGGCATTAAATATGTAGATGAAAGCAAAACTGAGAAGTGAAAAAATACTTAGTCCAAAATTTATCATCAGTAACCCCCCAAATAAACCTGCCTTTTTCTCTTGACATGAGGAAATGTTTTTAGTTTCGTATGCGAAATTATCTATAGACGATAGACTTCTCGTCATGAAAACTAATGATGCGTTATTCTGCACAAACGCTGACGTGTGAACAGATGCATGAATATACGCGCAAATTATGTTTTATTTCCGCATTTATTTTCCCCTCGGAGTGCTCACGAGGTTGTTGTTTTTTTTCTTGTACAGCTCTCGCATGCAACCACCTGCATAGAATACATGCATCTGGGATGCATGTATTCCACGAACAAAATGGACGAACATACATTTCACCCTTTCTAGGGAAAGAATGTGGTTTGCGTGATTTAAGTGCATATACGTCTGCTCCCTCTTTCCTTAAAATAACCCATATCTGCGCGCCTTTGGAGCTCAAATCATAGGCCCGAGGGTTCATGAAATAGCAACCTTCAGGTGTATTTTAATAAAACCCTTTTCATCCGGACTGTTTTTTTTTTCAGGTGTCAGCAGTGTGATTGATTGCATGGAGCTAATTTTTTGATGACGCACAACTGGCGGTAATTCGAGAACAAAAGGGGGAAAGCAAACCGAGTTCAGGAACGTACGCTTTTTTTTTTCTAATGGGGGAGGGTGGGGTTCGCAGGGATAAGTAGTGGGGTTTTCGGTCCTTGTTCCGTTTTCCACGTGATGCCGTGCTCGTGGGTTATTTTTGGCGAGCATTCATAATGGTTGTAGGATGTGGGTGCCACGGGTTCCCGTTTGATTTCAAACCGAGAAGGCTCAGACGTCCTGCCCTAAATTCGGTCCGACGAGAGAACCTTGATGCCAGGGACTTCGACTCATCGTAATCATGCTCTGCTTTTTGTTTTATTTGATGGATTTTTCATCGAGTCAAAGAGAGCATTCCAATCTCAGCAGGCACATTTTCGCTTACAAATTTGCTTTTGCGAAATTCTTCCGCGACTAGAATTATTCCTACTTTTCCCCCGCCCTGTTCTGAAAATCTGAAGATTTTTGATGAAAGAACTCTTTCTTAACAATATAAGAGGGTTCCCTGGCAGGCAAAGGATGAGTCATCCCAAGACACGCATGACTGGGACAAAATCTGCGTGAATCATTCAACACTGCTTGAAAAACTCGCGAAAATTTGATCTCTGGGGTTAACCTTGTTCGTTTTCAAATGAGCGTGTCGATCACACGAAGGCAATTGAAGCCGTAAAGTTTGGCATATCGTAATTAGAATTGGATGAACTCTGATCCCACTTGCTGCAATGTTTTATGTTGAGCATATATACCGGAGTTGAAAACCCAGTTTTTTTTGTCTACGAATTATCTGAGTCAAAGATAGCATTCTAATCTTGAGAGACACACTTTCGCTCACAAATTTGCTTTTTCAAAATTCTCCCGCAACTAGAATGATTTCTATTTTTTCGCCCCGTCCTCTTCGGAAAATCTGAGGCAAGTGTGGATAAAACATATCTTTCAAAAAAAAAAATGTACAATTGTTCTCTGGCGGGCAAAGCGTGAGTCATTTGAAGACAAGAATGATTGGGACATAATCTGCGTGAGATATTCAACACTGCTCGAAAAAACTCGCGAAAATTTGTTCTCTGGGGTTAAATTTTTGTTTTGTTTTCAAATGCGCGTGTCGATCATAAGAAGGCAATTGAAACCGTGACGTTTGGCACATCCGAATTAGAATTGGATGAACTCTGATCCCATTTGCTTCAATGTTTTATGTTCAGAATATACTGGAGTTGAAAAGACAGTCTTATTTTTATTTTTGTGGCCCACCGGGTATTCGTACAGTATTCTACTCTTCACGCTTGATAGCGTGTGAACCGTGCTGGTGGAAGAAGGTGAGAAAGCCCTGCCGCGGTTTCCTTTTAATTGTCTCCAGCTGGGGAGTCTACATGAAGGCGAATACAGACTAGCCCTTTTACACCATAACATGTCCCTCCGAGAATTTCATTCTATGGATAATTTACCGTGTGGTGAGTCAACCTGGTTGACCAGTGTTGGGTATACTGTAGTGTGTAACCTTTTCTACCCAAGTTTAATCCATTTGAAACAGGGCTCGTCCGTCTATTATAGTTTCTTGCCCTGTTATTTTCGGATCGTTGAAAAACCATCAGCGATTTCTTGGCAGGAAAATGTTTCAACATCACGAATACAAAATTTTACTTTTTTGGATGATACCGCGTCTTAAGCTGTCATATTCTGGTACATGATTACAATTGTCCGCAACGATTGCAAAGTGTAATTTACCCAGCGATATTAAATTGAGACAGCGAAATATTCGTGGATTTCAATTTTTCCGAATGAATTTAATTAAATAATTTTGAGACGCAACATAATTTTTTAAAGAGCAACTTGCCATTTTTGTGCTTATTCTGTAGCATATTTTTTTGCCGCACGCTAAAATGTATGCTGGCAGCAGAGAAACATGTAAAATTTTCAAAAGAAATTTAAAGTTATGCATTGTTCAAAACATTCATTCAATGATTCTGTAGATTTGATGAATTAAAAGTGAAACGGATAGTTCTGGGACGAAAGCGCCGCTCATGAGGATTTTGAGAAAAAAGACTTCGCAAAAATTGTAAACGAGGTATGCCAGAAAATTTTTCATGTGCAAAAGTTGGTAAAACTGGAATAAATACATGCTTTAAACATGGAAGAAAAAGCCTGTGATTACGCTGGCGACTCAACGAGCCTAAACGGATTCATTCCGAATGCATCAAGAAACCGATATTTTCGAACTTCATTCGAATTGCCTTTCCTTGCTCCGTTTTGCATGAACAAATTTTAACGATATAATTTTTCAAACATTCGTCGGAAGCCAGGGTTAATCTCGTAAAAACCGTTTGTCAACCAAAGGCGGATTCATTCAACAAACCGATGCACGAAAAAAATAAATACTGGAGCAGCGCCTACACTGCGGTCAGACAGTTGTTATATTTATGCGTCCAACTTGGTATGAATAAAGTACTACGAAACGAATGCGGAGGGGTATCTTAAAACTCTGGATAATCGCAAAAAGACGTGCTCAGAGTTTAAAAATAACTGCCCAATTTTCATCAGTAATTTCCGTACCTTTAAAATGTAAATAAGGGATTGAACAATTGCACTGTGGCCCGCGAACATATGGATGCCCCGACATGTGGACGCCTCAAAATTTGGACACTTTAAGGTATAGGAGTCTGTCCCAACATTTGCAAGTGTCTCAAGATATGGACTTTTTGTCTAAATTCCCGGAACAAAACATAAAATGTTTCAAAAGTTTGTTATTTGTTGTACGAAATGAGCTATTGCCATGGAAATAAGTACATTCCTGATAAATCTTATTGAATTTATTCTCAAAAATTATCCGTAACCCGCTAATTTTGTCCCTCTCTCTCTCTAAAAGGACTTTTCCATTAAATTTACACAACACTGGAAAGCAATATGTGCTTTTTGTTTACCCTTTGGACTCTTTTTCATGCCAGAAAGGTAGATTTTGTATTTTCCTTCTGCGCACTTATTTTCTGCAGTTTCAATTAAGTGAACACATTTGTACTTGATTTGTAGAGGAATTTTCCCGAATATGAGAATTGATTAAACATTTTCCGATTGAAGTCGAGAAAATGTGATCTGATGAGCAGATGTTCTCACCTAACGACGCCGTATATGCAAATTAATCATTGCCCCATCTTATGGGACCCCACTGCACACAAGTTAATACACCAGTATAGTGAGTATTCTTGCCGAAAAGGGTCCATTCGTTGATTTGTCCTCAATTTTTCTGGGAGTCAGGAAAACTATCAGAAAAAAACTAAGTTAATTTCCCAACTATGCAAATTGCGAGCATTCGCGTGAGGCGAAGCGTGGGGAGAATAATTCCTGAAATCAGGACCCGATGAGATCTGATAACGTCCCATCAAGTATTTCCACGGTCACCTTCTCCGCGGTTCTTTTCTGAGCACCAGTACTGATGTACGTACCTATTTCTTCCGAACGCGATCTGAAGACCGTGATGAATCGGCGCGCGAAAGTATTTTATTTGCTCACCCGACCGGCAAGTAATTCCAGTCCTGAGTCACGCTTCGTTTCTCAGCCTTCTCCGAGAAGGGTTCCCGGAAATTGTGCCTATTTTTGTTTATCTCTGCATTTTCAATGTCCTTTTTTTTCAAACAGAGGAAGTTTTGGAGCTCTAGATATTTGATGAAAGTTTTTGAAGGTCTCTCTTGGCGTTGCAAGAGGAAGAGGAACTTTCTAGGAGGCGATTGTGCCCAAGCAACTCTCAAATACTCATTTTCTTTAGAAATGCAAGAAAAAAAAATCTTGGTCAAAGCCGTAAGTTTAAAAGACCTTCTGCTTCCAAAATTGTTTCGGATCCAAAATTGTACAATTTTGAATGCTGCTACATCAACCGGAATGAACTTTCCAAGGGAAACTCAAGTGAACAGAAATATTTCGTGGAGTATTATATCATTGCTGTGATGGATCGTCTTTTATATTGGCGGAAGATCTCTAGGGAAGATTTGTTGTTGGAAAAATCAAGGGGATCTCTGCTTTATGAGATACAAGAACAAAGCATTTAGCGAAAGCACATTTTTGCCATGAGAAAATGGGATTTGCAAAGCGAAATCGTTTTCCCTAGGAACATTTTCTAGGCAAAAAATGCATGGATTTATCATCTTTGATCTTCAGAATTTTTTGATTCAAGACAAAAATGTTGGAATGAGAAACTATAAGCAAGATACAGTGCAGTTTAGGGTAAACTAAGAAAATTTAAGCCATTTATTATCAAAAATTGAGAAATCCAAGGTGGTCAAGAGCTTGGAATTATTAGAGTAACTCCGATTTTATCCAATTAAATTAAATACTTTCCGGTCACATTTTTTTTTCAACTATTCAAGTCGATCGAGGTTTTGTTCTGCGAGTTCTGGAATGAATTCGATATTTTGAAATTCCAACTCATGGAAGACCCTGGTTTGCAAAATAAAACTAATCCTGGAAGGCATAATACAGTCAACCCGTCTAACGGACTTAATTCGTGCAACGGACAAGTCTGTTGGACGAAAATTCCTGAAGACGAATTCAATTATTTAAAAAAATTAAAGAATTCAATTGTCAGCACTAATTTTAAACCAAAAGAAGTCTGTTTGGCGGATTTTGTCTGTTGGGCGGGAGAAAAATTGCATACAGAGCTGGTCTGTCAGGCGAAAATCCCTTACGCGGGATGTCTGTTAGGCAGGGGGAATTGTATAGTCTTGCCGTGCATGGAACCGCTGCATTGCCTTTGACAAATTATTTGCGTCAAAATTCCACCTCATATGTTCTGTAAATGCGTACTTTCAAGTTATTTTTGCAAGAATTATTATACCTTGGCTGCATGAATGCAGTTTTCTCAGAGTTGAACCAATGTCCCCAAATAGTAAAAAGGAAAAAAAAACATATCTGGGAGTCTTCTCTCATGCAAACCATTAGGAAGTGTCGGGAATTTTCTGCTGGAACGGTTTCCAACGGCGGAGCACATTCGGAGCGTGTCCTGGAAAGCACTGGGACGTTAGATCTGGCTCTGGAAACTAGCTGGAAACGTAAGCGGCGGCGGAAGCAATTAATTGCGAGCTGCGCGAGTGTGTGTCACGCCTGCTGCGAGATTAATGGTCATCTCTTTTTTCATTTTTTTTATATATTTCTTCTGGGTCGTTCATTCCCCTCAAGTAGACCCCGCGGAAGTTGCGGGCGAGGAACTCGGAAGGACAGGGAATTTCCTGGCCATTCTGCTCAGCGGACAGGAACAGTCACTGCTTGTGACTCGTGTGTCTCTTGCTACTTGGCTGAGCTTTACTTTTACATTCATTTTTTTTTTCATGAGCTTATGTTTTTGTATGATGAAGAATTACCGCATTTACAGCCCTGGATTTGGGCAGGCAATAATCGAAACACTTTGTTTAGGCCGCGCTTGAAATTTGTGTTAATGTTGAGATTGAAAAAAGATGCAGCGGTACCCGTGTAACCCTCCTTCCCCAGGTACGTTTAAATAATTACTGCTTTGTATATGTTATTAGATTGCGTTCATTTGTCGGAGTGTCCGCTCGTCAGATCACATTTTCCAATAGACTTTAATGAGAACATTTTTAATCGGAAAAAGTGAAAAATTCCTCAAAAATTTGAAGAAAAATAGTTTTCTCTGCTTGAAACAAGCAGAAATCACTGTGCCGGTGAAAACCACGCAGAATCTGACCATTGGCATGAAAAGAAGTCGAAAAGGCAGAAACAAGCACATATATTGCTATAAAAGCTGCTCATAGTTTTTAAAATAACCTAGAAGGATCAGCACCAAACCGACGTATTTGAGAAATTGATTGATTGGAGTGAAATCGTTATCGGATTAATTTTGGATTCATATATATCTATGGAAATACAGTGAAGCTCAATTTGTTTGAAATCTATTAAATATTTTGAATTCTGTGTTTCTAGGAATTTTGGAAGGCGTCCATATTCTGATGCATTGCTCAGGTGCTGGGGAAAATTTTTGAGTCATAATGTCAATTTCTCTGCTTGTTGGGTCCCACTGTACATGACTATAGGTCTGTGAATTTCAAACCAAAGATTCCCACACAAGTAAACATCATCTTGTCGCAAAGAACAATGTTGTCAACTGAAACATGCTCAATTTTTTCGGCAATTTTGAAGGGCAATACTATTTTTGCGACAAATTTTAAATTCTTGGCGGTGCTTGACTGGAAAATTATATCGATGAAAGGGAAATTAATTTCCCTGCTGAATAGAATAAATTTATTTTATTCAGCTGATGGGCTTTTTTTTAAATAATTGTTTGATTAGTAGAGTTGAATAAATAATGTATTTAAGTTATTTTTGCAATGATAGCGCAGAATGACCACATGCCGGGCAATTTTTCAGTTTTCTGCATTATAGTATTTTGCGCAGAAGTGTCACTTCAACTGACTGTAACATTCAGGATTGTGCGGAAAATTTTCTGCCATCCTTATTTTTTTTTTCGTAGCGAATCTTGTCACCACGGTTGACGAAAGAAAAAAAAATCGACCACAGATGCATCAACCATTACCCTTTCCATTCATGCGTGACTTCAGAGTGATGATCTCGCATAATTTTTGGAGGGCCACAGTTCAATCAAGTGTCATAAGAACTTGGCCCAAACATTCTCCGATAATATCCCCGAATCATCGATTATTTGAAAGAGATATCCGAGGTCCAGAAGGAGCAGAAGCGCTAGTGTGTATATTTCATAGCCATTTGAAGACGTTTCGGACAAGTTGGGTTTTAAATATATATATTTTTATTAGTACAGTAGCTTGATTTAAAAATAGAATGTGGGTATGTAAAATTTACATCCATATACTAGTAGATAATCCATGAATTCTGAATCTCGCAGCACACTTCGTAACCAAATATGAAAAGAGCCATTTTCTCCGAATATTTCTTTCCTTGAATTCAAAGCATCCAAGAAACAGAAATTCCGCTGCCACTCAATAAAGGGCTAACTTTAAAAGAAAGAACACTGTTTAGCACTGGAGTTGGAGGTTTTAAATTGTTAGCCAATTATATGAATCAGTTTATGAAATTCCCTGTGGCATCACTATTTTTTTTACTCGGATGTAAGAAATTCTTCTTATTCCGGCGCAAATTTCCTAAAAAAAACAATGATTGGGTTTTGTATTTTATGGCGCTTTTAATTGCAGGTGGAGCTATTATTGCTAGCCTTGAATAGTCAACTCGATCTTTTCAATCGAAATGTCTAAATTGGAAATTTTTAAAATGCTTTTCAACGCATGAAATTCAAGGGCATACTACAGCAGTTAAAATTCTGATTTATATCTACGGAAAGGATTGGAGAAGTGTTGTTTATTGCCACTTGAGCGTCTCATATTCATGTCCAAAAATGATTTCATTTCTGTGGGACAATCAAACATGGGTGTGAATTATCATCGATGGTGTTTTTTTTAATATTCAAGAAATTACGGAAGTAAATGACCTTTTGAGCACTATTCCCGGAACCTCTTCGATTATTCAACCCATAGAACCTTCTCCAGCTTTCTTAATTTTTACTTAAAGAGCTCCACCTTTATTTGCCCAAAGAAACCGCCTCTCGGCCTGGAAACCGAATCCCAGAGGTAAGCGGAAAGTCAATTGCCCGGAAAGAATTGGCTGGTGACAAAAGGGGGGTTTAGCTTGTCTTTGGTAACCCTGAAGATACAGTACGTAGGTGGAACCTGTATATATAGTGATCTAGTCTGGTTGACGAGGGAATATTCTTCTCGCGGCTTCCTAATTGGTTTTCCCCCCACTGAGAGTGTGTCCTCAAGCGTCACGGGGCTTCCAGGCTTGGGATGAGCGGGTACTGGTTCAAGTGAGCATCAAGCCCAACTGAGCGTCGGGACAACTGAGCGCCAACTAACTGAATGATCAGTCCGATGAGCTGGTCAGGTCTTCATGATCCCAAAAAACAAAACAAAAAAACAAAAAAAAACAGCCTACAGTCCCTGTGAGAATAGCAGGGAAAAAAAGCGTGCAAACATTTCCTCATATGCGATTCAAAACTGGAATTTACTGGCGACCTTTTTGAGGTTGAAAAAATGTCCCTAATTACAGTTGAAAATCAGTAACTCAAACCTCCCAAAGTCCAATTTTTTCAAGTCTCCGTCTAAATTTCCTTAGAAGCAATGCATTTTAAACCTCTCTAACTCAAAGGCTTTTCCTTGCAGACCTCCATAGCTTGAATTTTCTGAGGCCTTTTGGCTATTACTTTCTTGATACAGGAGAGAGAAAAGCTATACAAAATTTAACTGGATGTGTTTCAAAAGGAAGTGAAGTATCAATTTGGAAAATTAACCCCTGTGTCCAAGTTCAGAATCCTGTGAACTTATTCACAAGAAGCAATTTGAGGCCCAGACTATCACCATTTACAATTTTCTGATCCATCTATCTTTCCCATAATAAAAATGCTTGTTTCTCCGACTTGAAACTTCACTTGATTGAATTTGTTCCTGGTCCCTTGAAATTTGACTTAGAGAGGTTTGACTTACAAACAGCAGAAAATTCTAGGATATTAATCATTACATTTTGAAATTTGCAGAATGTTTTTAATTTCCCCACTGCTCGTGATTCCAAAAAAGGATGATCTAGAATTCTAGATCACGTTCAATTAGCCTGCGGTATGGCGGCCAATTTCTTTTTTTTATGTTTTTAATCCCATGAAGCAGAATTGTATTTTTCAAGATATCCGAAGATAAACTGCTCACACCCTTAAGAAATCATACTTAAAATTTATAATGGTTTTTGGTTTAATCGTGGTCCTAAAAACTCCCGGAGATGATAAAATGTAATAATTTTCTCACTGAAAATGCAATCTTCTGAAAGATATTACTGGTGGTAGTTTTTTTTTTTTTTTTCCTGAGGAAGAGGTTTCCTCGACTGAAAAAAAATCATTCGCATGTGTTGGGACGGAAAAACGCCTTTGCTATCAGTCCACAAACACATGCGAATCAGTATAAAATGTCCGCAGAATCGACGAGTTGGATGGTGCTCAGTTTTCTGTGGCTCTCATTTGTGCGGGAACTGGATGAGGGAACATGAAGGGTCAGTAAAAAAAAAAAAATTAGCGCTTCTTTTTCTCTATTTTGATTGTTTGTTGGTTGTTTGTGTGTTTGTTGGCCGCTTCCGGTCCCTGGATACAAAAGCCCGCTATCGCCTCGCTCTTGCGATTGTTGATTCGACGGAAGCTGGGCCGGAGTCGCCCCGGCCGGAAGTGCGACCGCAAAAGGCGGCTGCTCTCTGGGGGCGGCTTCGAGTTGAGGGATCTGCATCTGATGAGGATTCACTTCACGTTTTTTTTTTTTTTGTTGAAATGGACGAGAGCCGTTGTGTTGCGTGCCTTGAGCACAGAGACTATAGTTCGCCATTAGACCGCGTGATTGTTCAATTTCCGTTTGAAGCACAGTTTTAATTGTGGACAAATTTGTTTTGGTCTATACCAGAGGTTTCTCGAAAGTTCCGCTAGTCATTTGAAGATGATTAGAAAAGCACATTGAATGCCTTAATTTTATGCAGGGGGCCTAGTTGAATTGAATTGAATTGAACAGCAATCTTTATTTTCAGCATTCGCAATTTGCAAGTAATGTTCCTACATTGAAATCCCCTCCCCTCCCCACCCACAATAATCCAAGCACATTCTCATAAAAGATTCTCTCCAAATTGTTTGATCAACTTAACCTTATCTGGGAACAGTTTGAACACCTTGTGCTTTAATTTGGCTTTAGTAATTGCTTTATGCTGAAATTATTATCATTGATATTTGTTTTTGTGATCAGGGAAGGGAAGAAAGTGTATGCAGAGTATTTATATCAGTTGTGCGGTTGCACTTTTTGGGATTCATTTTATTTCATTTTAATATCCGTGTACAGCTTATTGTTTCTCTGTTTTCCATTCTGTTCTGAAAAATGTGTTTGGATGAATGTGGGTGAGGATGGGAGGGGGTTTGGATGAGGGCCTAGTTATTGTGTTAAAATTAGTGATCGCTTTGATTTCCATCTAATGCAGTCTTAAAGTTTTACTTTTTATTTTTCTATCGGGATTCCTTAAAAATCTTGTCAGTTTACCGACAGAAACATATATTTGAGGAACATTAAATCTGATGGTCTGTAACTCATTACTGATTTCTCAGTTTTGTATTTAACCCCTTGTTGATACATGAAAATAGTTTAATTTGTGGAACTGAATGTACAATATTTATGCCACATTTATTTGTTGTGGATTGAAAATATTTTGTTTTTGACTCGGTTGGTCTTTCATTTCCGGAAATCTGCGAATAATTCTATTAAGCTCTTAATGACGAAGGCCTCCTAGAAATGTCTCAGAAATGGACTGAGTTGGAAATTTAAAGCATTTTTTAAGTGCTTCCCATCCTTTGAAACTCTTCGATCCAAGGTACACAACTCGTACTTGTATCCTGTGAACAATTATTATTCTATGTATCTACGGTCCACTTGATTAAAAAAAAGACCCCACACGAAAGAAAATATTCATGAAAATGGAAAGTTTAATTTGTAAAAATGCATCACCATATTAAAAATATGTGACTTGGTTTTTCAGCGAGCATGGAATAATGTATGAATTTCTCCAGAAACGTCAGTACCTCACGTAAACTGCGATAAGCTGCTCCGAATAACTTTTTGAAAATGATCGAACTACCGTCAAGTTGAATCACTTGCATTCATCTTCAATGAAGGAACCAGGATCAGTACTTCAGCGTTTCGTATCGCGTCAATATATTTCACCCGACGTCGAGCGCGCATAAAATTTTATCCGTCGACGACAGGGATAACGTCAGCACATCTAATAGCAAAGTTGAGTGTGAATGAGCAAATAGTCGAGCCTGTGCAGTACACTATTTCTTTAACTCAAGGTCCGCTGCAAAGCGACGTAAGAAGGCGCTTTTACCCGTTCAAGACCTTTCGAAAGTGCGGTTTACTCTAGGCCTTTACTACCGAAAAGCACAAGTCGAGTTGCGTGCTTCGGATTTCGATGCCAGCAAGTTTTTGATCGAGTGATACTCGCTGGGTTTCCTTCAGTTGAGGTTATTTCCTGGAAATACTTTTATTCTTTTACCTTCTTCGTTTGATTTTATTGAGGAAAACTGGGGCATCTGCTTTATCTGAAAGCGATGCCGATGTTGATGGCTTTGCGAAGCGCTGAAAAAGCTATTATTGTCACCTCTTTATGTGAATAAAAATCACTCTTGCTATTTCAAGAATTGCCAAAAAGGTGCGCATTATTTTTGAAAATGAGGTGAACCAAAAATGTATGCTGAATATAATTAGTTCATAAAAATATGTCGCTAATAGGAAGTCACATTTTTGCTTTGGCCAGATTTTTTTCCAATTTTGAGCATTCAAAGTTTTTCAATAGCTGATATAAGTGCGGGAAATCCCCATTTTCAAAGACGTATCTATTCACGCTCTCGATGGACTCGTCGAAAACTTCTTCCATTTTTCCAAAGTTTATAAAAATATTTCTCTGGAAAGAGAGCTGTTATGTGATAAAGAAATTGAGTTCCAGGCGACGTTTCGCTGCATTCTTCCGCGAAAATGGGCAAGTTCTGGAAAGCTTTCACGCCAAATGAGATCCGGAAATGATGGCTTTTCGTGTTCAGCTCAACGCCGCTTCGGATTTCGATGCCAGCAAGTTTTTGATCGAGTGATACTCACTGGGTTTCCTTCAGTTGAGGTTATTTCCTGGAAATACTTTTATTCCTTTACCTTCTTCGTTTGATTTTATTGAGGAAAACTGGAGCATCTGCTTTATCTGAAAGCGATGCCGATGTTGATTGCTTTGCGAAGCGCTGAAAAGCTATTCTTGTCAACTCTGTATGTGAATAAAAATCACTCTTGCTATTTCAAGAATTGCCAAAATGGTGCGCATTATTTTTGAAAATGAGGTGAACCAAAAATGTATGCTGAATATAATTAGTTCATAAAAATATGTCGCTAATAGGAAGTCACATTTTTGCTTTGGCCAGATTTTTTTTCAATTTTAAGCATTCGAAGTTTTTCAGATCGACTATATTCACGCCCTTTAGGGGTAAAAGTTTCTGCATAGATAAGTGCGAGAGCTACCTGAGCAGCTTTTGAAGAAGGTAAAAAGGTTTCAAATATTTTTATAAAGAGACCTTTCTCTCGACACGGAAACATTGAAGCACACTTTCCCCAAGATGCGAAAAGCATTCAAAACTCACGCTTCCAGAGATTTCTCGTTCTCATTTGGATTTGATTCGTAGCTTAACCGAGGGATTTAAAGTTCTCTTTCCTCGGCGCGACTTGCGTTGAATATTCGGTTCTCTGATTTGAGTTACTGCCGGAAGTTTCCAAGGGGAGGCTTCCGTTGAAAAGCCCACCCAACTGTAACTATGTTATTAGCCCGAAGGGTCTGTTCGCGTGTTTCTGGGCGATCAAACGCGGGTGCAGCCCGGTTTACTTTTCCGAGCTGATGACCTCCTCGAAAATGACCTCTTAGTATCGAGGGGAATAGTGTGAAAACAAGACCGTGAGGTCAGAGCACCGCTTGCTGGAATTTTAAAAATTGATCTACGGTTAAGCAACGCATTTCAAAGCGCATCTGTCGAGACGAGGACGGTTTTTTTTTCTATAGACGGTCTCGGTGTATTGGATCTTTAAAAATCCGTAAATCTTCGCTGCGGGATTTTTGTAGGCTGGCTCTAAATTTTCTTCGTCATTAAATTTTTTTATTCTGTTCGCGCATCACCTACAAACAAAGTTTTGCAAATGCACTCGTCTCTGGATCAGTAAGTTGGAAGGATTTACTGGTGTGATTCAGTGAACTAAGAGTGATGATAAATGCAAAAAATATTGTTGGCTTAACAAAAGCTTTGACTGATACAACTGATTTGATTCACAATTTTAGCAATTCAAAGTTATCCATTCTATTTGGAAAAATTGAACCCATTCTAGCATCTTGCAATAAAATACAAAATTTGCAACCAGGTATTCAAACCATATTATCAATTCCAGTTGAAAAAAGGAAGAGGTCAATTGTGGAAGAGGATGAGCTTCAATTGCGAAAAACTAAGAATTTTCGAAAAGATAAATTTGTGCAACACTTGGTTATCTGTCAGATTGGATTCATTTCGTAATACCGAAACCTCATTAATTTAAATTTTCTCCAGGTTAACCTTCTGTCAAGTGTTTTTGACATGATCTTCACCGCATCAAGTTTGTGGTCTTTGTTCACCAAGGCCATCCCAAATCACGGAACTTAGAATGTTTTTTTCTCTCCATAAATTCCATACATGTTTCAACATTTCAGAACTAAATGAAGTGGTGTTTCTCGAGACAACTCTCCATCCAATGCTTTGTTTCTAAGCTCAATTAGCGACTGCAGCGTGAGACCTTCTGATAACTGCTCCGAATGGTTTCCAGGAACCGAATCTGATAAATGAAGCTTGGAAAATATCGACGATCGATGATTCGGAAATAACGAGCCAGTTTCATGTGCGTCGTTCTTGCTTTTAATGAATACCTGTCGCACAAGTTGCAGCTGGGCGTATACGAAGAAGAGAAAAAATGAGGACTTGATTAAAAGCTATAAGCTAAAATTGGAAGGTTCATATCCATACATTTACTGCTCACAGAATTAGATGTCTTTCCGAAGGTTATGTGAAAGTGCGATGCTGAGAATGATGTCTGATCACCACGCGGATTACGACGTTTGATAAGAAACTACGGTACAATGATATACTATGTTTTTTATGATCAGATCAAACAAGAGGATGATTTTTTTGCGTTTAAATAGTCAAAAAAGGAATTCGGTGCATGAGATAAATCAGAAGAAGGAATTCAATCGTAAAAGGATTAATTTCCTCTTCCTGCTCCATCCAGGGTTGAATTTTTGATAAGTTTNTGCGATGCTGAGAATGATGTCTGATCACCACGCGGATTACGACGTTTGATAAGAAACTACGGTACAATGATATACTATGTTTTTTATGATCAGATCAAACAAGAGGATGATTTTTTTGCGTTTAAATAGTCAAAAAAGGAATTCGGTGCATGAGATAAATCAGAAGAAGGAATTCAATCGTAAAAGGATTAATTTCCTCTTCCTGCTCCATCCAGGGTTGAATTTTTGATAAGTTTATCAACTTCTTCCCCCAATAAAAAACCGAAATTTCCTTGAGTGATGCCTTCTGATGGAGATTGCTTTAAAAAACGAAGAATAGTTTATGATTTATAAAATATTTCGGTTGATATGTTTTTCTTGAGGAAAGAAAAATATTTTGAAGAATTCTCATTTCCTGTGCAATAATACGGCAAACCAAAGGTATCGAAATTCCCAACTTTTCTTCGATGGATTTCATGGATTCACTTCCTGGTTTTAAAAATGGGATCAAACTTCCCGGAATGTACCGGGGAACAATTTTTTTGAATTGAAAATTAGGATTTGTCTGAGTTTCTCGGCAACTTTTTTGCATTTCGTCGCTGCTCTTGATACGTTCTATTCTTTCCATGGATAAGAAAGCCGTACCCACCCGTACCCTTGAAGCCGAGGAACTGGCGGAATTCTCTGTAGGTGACCCGGAAATCTTGCATGGAAAATTTTCGAGCAAGAAAACGGAGTACACACTACGTGATTTCCTGCTTATTCTCCGGGCGCAAAAATTACGTTCAGCCTTGAGAAAGGCACATTAGCGAAAATTAACAATGTGACAAGCAACTTTTTACGCCCAAAGAGAAGCCGGTAATACAAGGTATACTTTTATGAGAGAGAACCCGGTAATAAAGGTGTGTGTATTTTTCAGGCGATACGCTCACCGTTGAAAAAGGTGACGGAACCATGCAGAGCTTTTCCTTTTGAAATCTTTTTCTTTCTCGTGGAATAACCGTACAATGATGAAATTTTGATGCGGAGAGAAGTCCAATTTATTTTTTATTGCAATTGTATTTTTCCGTGCTGTGCACTTACTGTATTGTATTTGATTTGAATGGAACTAAATACGAGGGGACGAAAATGTATCCATTCAATTTCTTTCCTCGTAATGTTTATTCGCAATTTTTAAATTTCATGTATGTATTCCGTTAATTTGGACTAAGCTAGAACAGTCTCAATACCAGAAGTTATTTAATTTTATTTCATTTAAAAGCACAAGGAAAAGTTTTATTGAGTAAAAATTGCATAAATAAGAAACATTAGATCATACACAGATCCATCAATTTTTAAAATATACGTGGTGTGTTTGTCATGCTTCGATTGATACTGTTTATGGAATAAATAATTCGATTCATTTTTATCCTCGCACAATTTTTGTTTCTTTGCTGGAGCCTTGATAATAAAATTTAAAAAAATCTTGATGCAAAATCAGTAGTTTCATGTGCATCACTGTGTTCAAAAATGATCCGGATCACCCGTCTAACCCAGAAGCTGGGCTTTCGCGTCTTGGTGAGGTTTCGGGTTCCCCATCCAAATCCTCAAGTGCAACTGGATCCTTTCGACAAGGGAATTCGGATAAATGTTTGCAGAAGCACTTTATTCATCGACATGGAAGAGTTTGGTACAATCTTCACTTGTGAAGTATATTGATAAATTTTCAGTTTTCCACTGTGAAAAAAATATCTTTTGGCACCTTAATCATTTTGAATTCCCACCCTGAAAAATGCTGTATAAGAGAAATAATTTTTGCAATGCTTTAATGGTCTGAAATTTCAATATCTGAAGCTGCTGGGATTTTTCATGCTTTTTTCCGCCGCATGGGGAGTATTTGATATTCAGTGAAAGCTGGCGGAATAAGTTCGTGACCTTGGACATTGTGAAATGAGACCTGATCTACAGTATAAGTCTCTGCAAAAACTGGACTTTGTTTCAAACAATACGTATCATACGGAAACAAAAATTCGTAGCACGAAATAAAAGAAAGCATCCGAAGAAATCGTGGAAAATCGTTTTTCCAGCTTCCATGGGAGATTTTGCCAAGTTCTTTTTCGCCGTATCTCCGAGGTCAAATTCATGATTTAGTCAGTATTAAAATTTTCTACAACTGTTTCGAAACGTTTGACAATGTCCACCGACTAGCAGCTTGATTCGTTTTCCATACTTTAAGCATTCAATGACGTATTTTGCACTATGCAAGGAGGTCCTCGCATTAGCATGCGCCCTTCACAATGGAGCAACTTGGGAAACCCATCTGCCACCACACTAACGAAAATGACATTACCCTGAAGGCCTGAACCCCTTCTTAACCCAGCTGTCAGTGCCTGACTTCTCTCGTCTGACCTCAGCGTAATATCGTGTCATAATGACACAAGGATCTGAAAAGGCCTTTACCGAGGTCCCGAGTATTACGAAGATATCCAGACGTTTACGCCAGCCTTTTACAAAGACTTCGGACGCCATTTGCACAACTATGGTATATATGGTGATAGTGAATGAGTGTTTTTATTTTTTTAAGAATTTGTGAGGCTTCAATTATGAAAGTTGGCCCTAAGTATTGTGGAACAATGGGAAAGAAATTTTAAAAAGCTGGCATCGTTTTAGTAAAAACAAGTGTTCGTCACATGGGAAAGCGAAGGAAAAATGTTCTGCCTTTTCAGGGAAGTCAAACTTTCTTCATTCACGTCTACTCCAACAAAATATATGAAAAATGAAGATTTTTTGTTGGAGGATGTCGCGATCCTTCTCATCTGTCATTTTTAAGATAAAAAGAGGATGTCTTCACGAAGCTGATTATGTATTTATGCTGTTTATGCCAGCCGCCAATTCTTATCTCGAAAATGGCAATAATTTCTTTTCTCTTCCCAGCACCGAACACGTGAGATAGTCTCTAAATTATCTCTATATTTTCTTCTATTATTGTCATTTCTCCCAAAATTTCATTAAATATATACTACCTGCCCAATTTTGCATGGGTCTAGCAGCCGTGAAAGAAAACTTGTTTACTAGCGAGGAGAATAGG